>BQNB010162908.1:0-11432 GCA_026074375.1 Tanacetum coccineum | reverse complement strand
TAAAATTTCAAGAGATAGGAGAGTCATACGAGGTGTACTTTCTGTCTCTTTTATTTCATTTCTTATTCTCACAAGGTGATGCTCATTTAGGTACCTGAAATTACTAAAGTACTAAACTTTTTCTATTGATTCCCTATTGTGGCTAGTGTATTTATAGATTCCGCGAGATTCTAAAAGGAGAGCTAACTATGACGAGGTAAAGAATTTTTGGTTCATTCTTAAGTACAAACAAGCCCAACAATAACTTTTCCCACTAAATGATTACATACCTAAAGGTACAATGTTTTCTATTGTTAAACGTGAAGCAAAGAGATTAACATAGGGAGAACACGAATTATAATTCCTCCAGATCTGCTGACGGACCAGAAACTGCTCATACAACTTATTGAGGTTACTTCTTGGAAAGATTTATATTATTAGGTGCAACTCAGGTTAGGCCTTCTCGGTTATAATTAAAAAATAAGAGTAACATGGAAAATGATAGCGGGTCCCAACGTATAAAAATCCGCCTTCAAGTTGCAAGAGGATTGTGTTATCTGCACAGGAGTGAGGGGGACAGACAAGAAATAGTTTACCGTGACATCAAGAGTGCCAACATTCTGTTAGACGCGAACTTGGATGCGAGGATTGGTGACTTTTGGCTCGGTAAGCATGTGCCATTTTTACATTTACGGACTAATATCGACTCGAAATCATACCAAGTAATCAATGGAATAGTTTACCATTTTTCTGATCATATATTTTTTGTTTAAAAATGAATTGGGGTCTCCTAATTTTTTTACAATTAATTTTATGGATTTTTAAATCTAGGATATGTAGCTATTATATCGAGTTAAGTGTTGTGTTTTGTAGACAAAGGGGCACGTTGTTGCTTCACTCACCTCATAGAAGGAGATGACACGATGGTATGTTTTCTATAATCAAACATTGAACATATTGTTAGTGTTATCGTTTTCCCACCCGTCTCAATGTTTGGAAAATTAATAATTTAGGTTAACGATTGGATTATGTATGGAAAGTTGGAGTATAATTGTCTATTTAATATGAGTGTGGGGAATGAATAGTAAGTAAGTAGGATTTATTGTCAAATGGACAATTGGTAGTATAGGATTATAGGCTTAGTGAGGGGACAAATGTGCTACGTTAAGCATGAATTTGAGCGAAACAATCTGCTATATGTCAATATTATCGCAGCGAGTGTGTACTTAAGTTATGATTAGAGGGTGTTTGGTTTAGTTTACTTAGCAGGCCTATGGCGTTATTTGAATCTGGAAAATCCAATAAGGTTACATTTTAGAGCTTATGAGTTGTTATTGTTGTTGTTTAGAGCTTATGAGTTTGTCAACTTGAGCTATGCGTTTGGTATATTTTGGAAGCTATAAAAATTTGTTGTAATTTTATGTGTTTTTTTTTCTGATAATAGGTTCCATTAATTCTTGATATTCATTTCAGCGAGATTGAATTTTGTGCCGTGGATATGGAACTGAAAACAATGGAGGTAAATTCATGTTACAAGAGTTTTTCGTCGGTTATACAGTTTTCAAAATTTTTATGTTTTTTTTGGTGATATTGGAAACAGGATTTGGCTGGGAAAGAATGCTGTTTGGACAGTTTTATATGCATATGGGATCAGTGAAGCCATGGTATGGTATGCCGAGAGATTTACATCGGTTCATTTTTATGCTTATTTTACTAATTCTATCAGTTTTGTTACCACTTCTAGACTGGGGAGTGACTCTCTTTCATGTGCATACATATTGCTGAGAGTGAGAGAGTCCATGACAAAATGCCAGGTTAGTTTAGGTTTTCTGGCCTTTTCCAAAATCAAATATGAATCATACATGTATAGATTCTGCTGTAAACTAAACCTTTTTGCACAAGCAATAGTGATTTTAAACCTCTAATGGACTGAATCCATCGAGAATGTAGGATTTGTGAAATTAAGGCGTTTGCAAGGTGGTGTTGATATTAGGGCTGTTTGGGATTGGTGATTACGAAGATGGCTAAGCGTTATTAAAACATACGACAATGTCGGGGATAGTTTTGAATTAGATGTTACAGAGATCGATAGCGAATTTATGTCATTAATGTAGATATTAGGGGTGTTCGGGATTGCTTATTAAGAAATGTCTAATATAAGCTGAACTGGACAATTTGTTGTAACACAATCCGCAACGCAGGAATTAGTAACTATTAAGCTGTTTTAAACAAGTAGAATAAATGTGAAAATTTTAGAAGTATATTGGCATAATATTTGGATTTGATTGCAAGTGAAACGAGTACACAAATCCGTTTTAAGCATTCAAAAATCTAATAAAAAGAGCAATAAGCAGCTTTAAAGGCTGTTTTAGGTTGCTTTATGTAAATTGTATATCTAATAATTTGATTTTTGAAACATAGATAAGTAGTTGGGATGTTTGGTTGGAAAAACTAACCAGTTTTCAGTATGCAGTTTGGTTGTCTCAGGGGGCTTGGATGTAGGTAGTGATTAGGTTGTAATAGAAACTATTGGTTGTCTCAAGGGGCTTGGATGTAGGCATGTTGCTATCATATGCTCTGGTGAATAGGATTGGCTTCGGTCTGATTGGCTAATTATAACTTAACGCATAACTATATATTAGAAACACTTACGACAATAATATGCAGGTAATTGTTAAGTGTCCTCTTAGTCATAATTATTGTAGCAGGTTGCTCAGACATTTCTTAGTACGCTACAGGCCAATTTAAGTTTTCTTTCCTTTTTCTTCATACTTCAATAGCATATTGTATTCAAATAATTATTCTTTTCATTTCACAGCATTCTCAAGGCCAAATTATGTTCTTTCATGTTCATTCCTATTGTTTTTTAGATTTTCAAATCCCACCAATAATAGCATACTTCTTTAATTTTTCTAGGGTGCATACTTAGAGTTTAATTTTGCTTCGTTTGCAAAGCCAGATTGCATTATGTGGCTTCCAACTTTTGTAAGATCTATGTATAAAAGGAACTTGGTAAACAAATTATCATACCTTAAGTACTAAACAGTAAACTGAGCCGGTGAATGGCTATGGGCTTTTCTTGAAAAATAGTGGATCATGTTTGTTTAAGGTTTTTAAATATGCAAAGGTTGTCGGGTTTGTTTGTTGTTTTCGTTGCAAATGGTAATGTGATGTTTCCCTCTTGATGTGCTTACTGCTTATATTTTATGTGTATGTGCAACAACTTAATCGAGCTTATTTAGGCAGTGTTATTCTATTTTGAAGGTGTATATAAATGCTAAAGCTCGAGCTTATGGGTTTACATAGAGGTTGAAGGCTGATAATGTTTTCCCATAAGAAAGATAACTGAGTTTCGCAATGAGTTGAAGCTATTGGCTACAAGAAAAATGGAGGAGATTGAGCAAATGGAAACAAAGGGTGGAGTTATGCAAGAGAGAGGTTCGAAAGACGTCATTGCTAGAAACAAGGAACTTGAAATATGACATTTTGGATAATACATGCAGGAATATCAAAGAGAGAAAAATCGGTAGAAAACAGTAAGTTATCATATATTCATTAATGTTGTTTGAAAATATAGGCAAGGTTCTATCTGTGTTAACTTCACTGTCTGTGCAGAAGGAAATATGGGTTACAAAACAGCCCCATGGAGTAAGACGCGAAAAGTAGCAGGGATGGTCTCACACGTTGGAGCCACTAAAGCCACCCTTCCTAAGGCTTTCTGTTCTAGACATCCTGTACGTTTTCTTGCATCTACTTAAAAAGTATGAGTAGGCCATGGTAACCAAATCAACCTGAAGCATAAAACTAAGTAAATAAGTGTGTCAAGTTACTGATTGTAAAATGATACATTTATGACTATATTGTACCAACCTGTGGCAATCCATTAAATTAATGTTCAGCTTTATAAATGGATGAAGTAAATAATGTCAAAATGTAACGAGTTAACAAAAATGATAGTTGTTAGCGTATCTAATAAAAATATGTCAAACTTAATGACAGTAAAACTCCACAGCTAAATGTTCATTGCAATTTGCTCGCTATTCTCAGAAGTAAATTAATGATATTGAAAATTTGTACTTTGTGATGAGTATTAAGATATTATCTTAATTGTCTACTTTCAGGCTGTAAAAGAATACAAAGATTTTGTCTTTCAGAGTATGCAAGAGTTGGTAGAGAATTAACCTTATATGAGGTCGGAGACAAAAAATGAAGCAATAAAGGAAATGGAGGATGTTTTCATTTCATTGAAAGGCATTCCTGGTAATATGTGAAGACATGTCTTTTTTCTTCTTTTTTTGATTATGTCAATAATCTGGTCCAATGAAATTCTGAAATCGTATATTGGCAGTGTGAGTCCCAAACTGAATAGATCTCTGCAGCCTATTAAGGATGATAGCCAAGATGTATAAATACAGTTGACTATATAGAAACACCGACTATGAATACTATGTGTTAATGCGGAATCTTAACACAAGTACTAAGAAGAACAATGAAAAACTAAATAATAATTTCTATTAATCTGCTTTTGAGTAATTACAGATTACTAACTATGAGATATGATTTTGTATGAGATATATTGAGCTCGTATCTCTAACTATGCCAAGAGGGATCCTTTTATAGACCAAGGATAAACCCTAACAGGCTTACAAAACGCGTAAAAGATAATACATATCTTTTCCTAAAATATCTCATACATATCTCTTAAACGGTACTAACTAATTTCTACTATCGGTACTAACTAACTGATCAGTACTTAACATTTTGTACTATCAGTACTAACTATAACTATCAGTACTAACTATTAATACTGTCGGTACTAAGTTAGGAAAATGTAATTCCCAACAATCCTCCCTTAAACATGAATGTTGAACTCTTTTAACTTTATGTTTCTTCAAGCTCATAGAGGATGTATCCAAACACTTTAACATTTCTTGATCTTTTAAACACTATCCATCTTCAGTAGCACTTTAGTGATCTGTCAGCAACACAGCAACCTCTTTTCAGCAAACAATCAACGCAAGTTGGCTTTGTAGTTTTTGGCAAACTTCCAGCTATTATAAAGGTTTTGATCTTCCTTTACCAGTAGCCATTTGCTCTGGGATAGTTAACTCTTTATTTTAAAAATATGGTGAGTTAATTACCATACAGTTTTTGGTAAACTGTCAACCATCAACGGAATTGATTTGTCTTTACCAAATACCGTTTGCTTTTGGACTAGCCAATGCTTCATTGCCATAACATGGTGCATTGATAAACCATATAGTTTTTAGCAAACTATCAGCTATCAACAGATTTGATTAGTCTTTACCAAGAACTGTTTGATCTTGGACTAGCCAACTCTTTACCAATGAAGCAAGGTGAGTTGAAAACCCTACAATTTTTGGTAAATTGTCAACCATAAACAGATTTGAGAGGTCTTTACCACAAGCCATTTGCTTATGGACTAGCCAGTTCTTATGCCTGTTAAGCATGGTGAACTGATGACCATTTGTTGTGTGGTGGTTAGCCAACACTCAAACCCTTCTCAATTCCATCATGCTTCATCTATCTGTTGCTTAATGAATCTTATCAAATCAAGAGCAACAAAACTTTCTCTTTCAACTTCCAAACCAAGATCAAGCATCCTTTGCAACAAATATTTTGATAGAGGATATCTTCTTTCAACCAACATATGAATAACTATTCCATCCTCAAACTCCAGTATGCAGAATCCACATGATTCATACAACCTCCATGTGACAATCTTCCAATCTTGTTGACCACTCCAGAAGTCACTTTGTTCATTCCCTTCTGTTGAGGATTCCATCATAATCTTCAAATCTCCCCAAAGAATCAATTCAAATCCATCTAATGTAACTTCTGAGAACTGATCCCTTATCAAGTCATACAGATGAAATAGATCTTGCCTATCAAAAATATGAAGTACCTCCATGAGATAGTTGAAAGCCCTGAAATTCCCATTGGCTCTGTAGATAACAAGATAATCTCCATCTGGTGATGATACCTTGTTCAATCTAGCAATAACTGATTTCTTCTCCATTATCTCACTATCTAAGATACTTTCAAATGTAACAATCTTCAGGCACTTTTTATGTTCATCATCACTGTCAATATCAGATTGTTTTCTTGCCTTTTTCCTTGCAATCATTTTGATATGACCTCCCTTTCTTTTCTTAGTACCTTCTTCTTCTTTATCTTCCTCCTTGACCATTTCATTCTTAGAGGAATCAATTCCTTTTTCATTCATCTTTTTGATCAGTCTTTCATCTTCAGCAGACCCAATAGAAATGAAATCTTCATCTGACCTCTTAATCTTTTCATACAGAGCTTGTATTTCCTCAAACTTCTTGGTTTTCAAATCAGAATGCTTGAAGTTTCCTACATGCTTCAAGTAGGTCATCATTTGATTTCTCAGTTGATTCTTGTAGTGTCTATTCCTGATAGCTTCTGATCTTTTGTTGAGCAAGGATAAAAAAATTTTCTTTGAGCAGCTAATTGTGTCGTGAAGGAATTTTGCTCTTTTCTTTCTATGTAAATTGCTCTCTTTCTTCTTCTTGAAGCTTCCTCGCAAGAAGTCTATCAGCCCTCAATTCTTGCCTTAATTCATCATAATTTCTATGAGAGCTTCATTGTAGCTCTCTCATATATCTTTTTCTTTCCTCGTCATCATCCCATGCTTCTTGTACTTTCCCTAGCCATCTTCATCACTAGCAAGCTGTTTAAAAATTTCTTCTCAGCTTCAGGAATATCATCCAATTCATCCTCCTTTTCTATTTTCATCTCCCTTTGTCTTTTGGATCAATCTTTGGAAAGGCTTTAGATGTCAAAATGATCTTGTTGAAGTAGGCCTAGGTCTTTTTGTTTCTTCAATATCCTTAAACTCTACACCTTTCTCCTTCTCTCTTGAAACTACTTTGGCTTGACTCATGTTGAGAAGAACCTGAGCTATTGTTTCATCATCTCCAAATATTGTAGAAGTAGGTGGTTGAGGTGGTTGAGTAGCCATTCCTTCTTCAGTATGCTCATCAGTACCTTTAACTTTGCTCACCAGTACTTCATTTTGATCACAGTACCTCATTTTGGCTCATCGTACCTATCTTTCTGCATGTCGGTACTAACTTTTGGTCTGTCAGTACTAACTTTTTCCTTGTCAGTACTAACTTTTTGTTGAGCAGTACAAAGTACATCTTCATCATTCTCCTTCTCTTCATCCACTACATCTCTTGTCCTCCCCACATCTTGAGCAACCTCAGTCTTCATATAATCCAGTGTATCTTCAGGAATCTTATCAAATAGTGGATCTTTATGGACTGAAGGTTCACCTTTGGTAAACTTCCTCCCCTATTTGGATATAGACTCTTTGTGCACCAATTGTTTCTTTGAGGATCTCTTTCTTGCTAATCTTTTCTTAAAGGAGACACTCTTCATCCATGCTCTGTGGTGTTTGACTACAGGTTTAGCTTGCTTCTTGAGCTTTTTGATCTGTGCCTTTAAGTGTTGTATTTCCTTGGCTTGATCTGAAACCTGTTCACATAAAGAGAGACAAAGATCATAGACACTTTGGAGTGTCATTTCACCCTCATTCCCTGAAAGGGATTTATCACTGGATGAATGACCTCCAAGATTCCCACCAGAACTTTCTGGAATAGAATCAGGAATGGTAGTAGAAGGTGAAGGTCTAGGGGATGGGTTAGTCTGTGGCTCAACAGGTACTTCACTAGTGTGAGTAGGAGATGGGTCAGTCTGTGGCACAAGAGGTACTTCACTAGTGTGAATAAGAGAGGGTGTAGGTTGTGCTTCAGATGGTCTTTCTAAAGGGGCACCCTCATCCTCAGTTGGTTGTGCCAACATAGAAGCAAATAAAGGGGTGACTTTCCCTGAGAAATGTTTACCCTTTTTAACCATGAAAGAAAAAACTTTACTTGTCAAAGCATTTACAGGAAAATGATCTAAAGGTACAGGTACATTAGCTAGTTCTTTATCTAAAAAGATGGAAATAAAACGTGGGTACATTACAAACTTCTTCTTTGCATCTAAATGTCTAAGCATTCTGATTAGATGTTAAGCAAATGACAGCAGTGGCAATATTAGTAGGAATTTAATCCCAATAGGTGCTTTTTGAACTAATACAATGATTCATTGTATGAAATAAAACCTCCATTGGGATGAAAATAAAGCTTTGTTAAATGTTAACACTGTTAAATCCCCCTTATACCCCATAAGCTGTATAGCATCAAAGATAGCCTGATTAGGTAGTTAGTCTATCCCATTAGCATCATCAAAAAGAAGATCACTTCTTATTGATTACTCAGAGAAGACACAGCTTGCCAGCCACTCGCATAATGTGCCTAACATTGTTGATTATTTTGGACTTAGCAGACGTCCAAAACTGTTCAACAAATGTAGTAGAAACAACTAGACTTACAGTGAGAGCATGATGAATGGAACCACGCGTAAGAAAATGAATGATCTCATGAAACTCGGCATTCCTTCAGTCTTCTCTAGATATGCGACCATATTGTGCTTAGGACATGGAGCAAAAACACCATTGTATATGAAATAGTGATCGTCGATTGAGATGAGCATATTATGCTTGTATATACGTAAAGTAGTGAAGTGAATACTTAAGGAACTTTGCAATTGAGATGGGTTTATAATAGGTATAGGAAACTAATTTCAAGGAAACCGTTTTCAATTTACACTTGTACCCTTGGCGGTATTTATTCTTCAACGTCTCTATAGCGTATCAAACTTTGCCCAACGGACCTAACTTTGCAGTGTCGGTACTAACTGTTGCCAACCAAAGAATGAACAATGTAGGTATCAGGAGTGCTTTAGTACCATCAAAGACTCATCTCAATGACTCTCTAAATCCCATCAAACCTCTTGAAATACATCACCTATGGTTAACATGTTTCGTCATACTTAACACTGCATACAAACTATACAACACATCATATTGCCTCCCTTTAACTAAAAAACAAAACAATGCAGCTTATGGATTTATCAACTAATTGAAACAACAGAATTGAACCTGCTAACATCAAATAGCCTTGGTTAGTAATCTAACATCAAATGCCTTGGTTATAAATTTGCTACATTGTCATCAAGTGTGGATTTTTAAGCACCTGGATAAGTTTTCTTCTCATAAGTCATCCCTTATGAAGTGGTGCCTAATAGCAATAGCTTTGTTTAATGATATACTAGATTACTTACAATGCAAATGGTGCTTTCATTACAATGTACGATTTTTGTGTATCATAGAAATTGAACCCATAGTCTAACATTTGATTTTGAAACCACCAAAACATGCCCACAATAACTTGCAGCACGCAACATATTCTGCTCTAAGTAGAATAGCACTATGGTCCTGCTTTTTCATGCCAAGAAATGAGTCTCTTGCCAAGAAAATTGACAACCTCCTGTTGTGGATTCCTGTCAAGATTTACTCCAGCATAGTCACTGTTTGAGTAGGATTCCAGGTCAAATGAGGACACTCTAGGATACCAAATGCCATTTATTTTGCCCTTTTAGATACCTAAAAATTCTCTGACACACTTAGATGGAGGACTTAGGAGTGTCCATGAAACCTAGAACAAGCACAGACTGGCAAAACATAATATCAGGCCTAGAAGCAGTCAAGTACATTAAAGAACCAATCATGGACCTATAGAGATGGACATCCACATCACTGGCTTCCTCATCCTTGACTAAAGCTTCTGGGTCCTCAATAGGTGTAACTAGCAATGTCTTAACATTTGTCCAAGTCAAACTCTTCGAATTTCGCAACATATTTATCTGACTTATAAAGATACCATCTGCTTTCTGTTTGACTTGTAATCCAAGAAAGAAAGTGAGCTCTCCCATTGAACTCATCTGAAATCTACTCTTCATTAATGCCTCAAATTCATCACACCAAGATTTCTTTGTAGACCCAAAGATGATATCATCCACATAGACTTGAACTAGTATGATATCATGTTTGTCCTTCTTTATGAAGAGAGTTTTGTCAATGGTTCCTCTTCTGTATCCATTCTTCAACAAGAAAGTAGATAAAGTAGCATACCAGGCTCTGGGAGCTTGATGTAACCCATAGAGAGCTTTTACAACTTTGTAGACTTTCTGAGGATATTTAGGATCTAGAAAACCTGGTGGTTGAGACACATATACCTCCTCATCAATTTTGCCATAAAGGAAGGCACTTTTCACATCCATTTGATAGACTATGAAGCCCATGTAAGAGGCAAAGGCTAAAAAGATCCTTATGGCTTCAATCCTGGCCACAGGAGCAAAAACCTCATCATAGTCTATACCTTCCTCTTGCCTATGTCCCTGAGCAACTAACCTTGCTTTATTTCTGACAACAACTCCTCTCTCATCCTTCTTATTTCGATAAACCCACTTTGTGCCAATAGCCTTCTTCCCAAAAGGCAGATCTACAAGTATCCAAACTTTCTGTATCTTGAACTGCAGCAATTCTTCTTGCATAGCATCAACCCAACTTTCATCTTCAAGTGCTTCTGAAATCTTCTTGGGTTCATTTTGAGACAGGAAACAAGCAAATAAACAATGCTGGAAATCCTTATGATTATGTCTCCTTTGCTTTTGAACATAGCTAACAAAAGCATGGGCTTCAGAACTTTTATTCACTTTGCTTCTTATTTGAACTACTGAGGTTGGATCTCCTAGAATAAGAGCTGAAGGATGAGAAGAGATAATCCTTGATGTGGGAATAGGACTAACATTCACAACAGTTTCCAAGTTTGTGAATGAGTAAAAATACAATCTGTAGAATTTTGATAAATATCTTCAAGTGGAGGTATTTCTGAATCATCTTGTTCAGGATTGATTAGACCAGAGAGAGATAATCCATCATGAGGACTGGCAGTACTAAATGGTGTGCTAACAGTATTAACTAGGTTAGTACTCCTAGCTTTAGCTGGTGTGCTAACAGTACTAAAAATGTTAGTACTGCTAGCCTTAGCAACTCCTGCTTGTATAACCAAATTCTCAGTTTCTTGTGCAAACTCCTTCTTGAGAGCTTCAGCTGCCTTATTAGCATCCTTTTCTTGCCTCTTAAGTCTTTTAAGTTCATCCAAAAAGACTTGTTCTTCCTCTCTTGAACCTTCTCTCTTTGCATATGTCTTTAAATCAGGAGTGATTGTTGAAGAATAAGAAGACCATATTGGCAGTACAAAGCAGTCTTGAGCATATTCATCCTCTTTTTCAGAATCCCCTGCATCAATAATGTCTTCTGTACCTGCATTGTGATTAGCTTCTTGTGGACCTGCATGTTGGTTAACTTGATTTTCTGATCTTACAAGATGATAATTCATAGAATTAGTCAAATAATCAAGATCAAAAAGCCAAGTTGGTCATTTCCCTGCAACATTTGGTTTATTCTCTGAAAAGGTGATGTGCAGGTTTTCTTCAACTCTCTTGGTTTCTAAATT
>BQNB010162906.1:0-14504 GCA_026074375.1 Tanacetum coccineum | reverse complement strand
AGTAAGTTGTGCTAAATTACCCTCATAGCCTATGTCTCTGAGCGAGTCCCAAATAACTTGCTTTGGAAAACAATCAACACCATTTGCATCATCAAAGAGTAGATCAGCCCGAATGGTTTCTTCAGAAATCAAAATCCTTTTGCCAGCTACCATGGCGCGAATATGAGGTACTTCATTAATTACTCTGAGAGAAGCGGTAGCCCAAAATTGTTGAAGCCACGGACCGATTAGATCAGGATCAACTAACAAAGAGTAGTTAATTGAGCATCCAGCAAGATAATCAATGATTTGATGAAAATCGGCATTATGTTCAGTCTTCTCCACACAAGCAATCATGTTGTGTTTGTTACAAGTGCGAATATTGGCCATTGGATATGAAATTGATGTGCGTCGGAGGTTGTAATTAAAAATTTGTGAATGAAAAGAGATAAAATGAGAGAAAAATGCAATTCAGTTGAGTATTTATAGGTTGCGTTGGATAACTATAAAGTTACCGTTGTAAATACGTTTTTAGCGCAAAAACGTATGTTTGACCGTTGACCGAACGTTAGAACAGTACTTAGTTGTCTAAGCAGTACTTTCTAAGACAAGCAGTACTTTGAGTTGGCTAAGCAGTACTTTCAACCTAAAAAGATTTCCAACTCAAATTTGTCAATCACAACCCTGTAATTTTGCAAAATATCTCTTCAAATCATTAAAACTCTGAACAATCATTCATATCCTCCCCTCAAATGTAGCGATAGTGCTTCCAAAGATCCTTTCTAACCAAAACAGTACTTCACTTGTACACCAGTACTTTACATGTGATCCTCCCCTCAAATGTAGCTATGGGTTCATCATCCCAATAGTTACCACCAAAAAATTAAATCTTGCCAAGTCAAAGCCTTTGGTGAGTAAATCTGCTACATTGTCATCAGTATGAACCTTGACCACATTAATGAGCCTCTGCTCATAACAATCTCGAATAAAGTGATGTCGAATCTGAATATGCTTGGTCTTTGAGTGAAGAACAGGATTCCTCACAATGCATATGGTACTCTCATTGTCTATATGGATTTCAGTGTTCATGAAGTTAAATCCATAATCAAGTATTTTGGCATCCACATGACCTGAGCAAAACAACTTGCAGTGCACATTTTCTGCCTCAGTAGAGATATAAGCCACAATTGTTTGTTTCTTTGCATTGCCAAGAAAAAGTTTCTTCAAGGATTACTGACCATTCCTGAGTTGATCGTTCTTTCATGATTGTCCCCAGCATTGGTCACTGTCCGAAAAAAGCTTCAAGGGAAAAGCGAGAGTCTTTAGGATACCATAAACCCCAATTTGGGTGATGTTTGAGGTACTAAAGATCCTTTTGACAGCATGTGATGAGGCAACCTTTGGAGTAAACTTGAAAAAAAAAAAATCTTGCACACAGACAAACAGAAACATTATGTCTGGTCTGAACAGTTTGTACATGAGACACCCAATCATTAGACCTATAAAGATGTACATAACATCTTCACCTTTCTTCATCTTCTTCTAGGTGATTTATGAGCTTCAATTGGAGTAGATGCTGGCTTAATGGTTCTAAAGTCAAACTTGTTGAGAATATCTTTCACATATTTGGAGTCATTTCCAAAAGCCACATAACCACCCTTGAACTTCTTTAAATCGGACTAGCATGTCCTGTACTCCTGTCATACTTCCAAGAGATCCACTGTCATGGATGCATGTCCTTTAGATCTTCTTCTGGATTGCCCTGTTACAGACAGTTTCAAAGCATTAGACTATTTTAGGGACCAAGTCATAACTGAACTTGGATACCCCTATGGAGTTACATACTCAAATTGCTATGAGTGTGTCAAGATCCCATTACCTTTATTTCACAAGAATCTAGATAGTTCCCTTTTGGTCTCCATGTTTGTTTTGGATTTATCATTGCACTCTTTTTGACAGTTTGTGGAAGTACTGCTTGGGATTCAACAGTACTTCCTTTCTTTACCCAGATAGATTTAACAATTTTCTTGGGTCTATGTGGTCTGTGAGGAGTCCTTGTAGTAGAGGACCTCGATGATGGTGAGTAACTTGAGATTCTAGGTCTTCTATTATCCATCCTTGGATAATAACTTCCATCAGTACTTCGTGAAAGTGCTGCTTGTGGTACTCTGGATCTAGCAGTACCTTGATAAGTCACATTAGCAGTACTTTTTGAAGGTACTGTTTGTGTCATTTTTGGTCTAGCAGTACTTATCAACCCATCCCTTGTAAGTACTGCTGATGGAGTAAAAGATCTCCTTTGGTGAGGGTACCTAGAGTTTCTTGAGAAGTTACTATGGTTCACCCTTTGGATGTTGTTCCAAACTGGTCTTGTTTCCCTTGACCCCTGTGTTCTCTTAGGTTTATGAGTTTGGGTTTGTGTGAAGGTTCTTTCATGTAGGTTACAATCCTTAATTAGGTGATTAGGACTGTAACATACAAAACATAATTTACCCCCTTTGTTCCCAAGCCCCTTTGTCCTGATTCTTTTGACAACTGTTTTTGATAAAACTGTTTTTGGTGACCTGTTTTCAAAGATTTTTTCCACTCACTATTCTCTGAGTTAAAAACAGTTTCCTTTTGACTTTCTGAAACATCAGTCTCTTCATCATCACTATCAACCCAATCTTCAATTATGACTTTATTTCTATCAATTTCTGGTTGACTTGATTTTGTTTTCTCTTGATTAACAACTTTATTCCTAATGGCTAGTTCATCTATCCCTGTAAAGGAGACATTTGCCCTAGGTGGAATAATTGTACCTGTAGGTGGAGGTACTGCTTTGTAGGCCTTTTCTTCATTTGTATTTTCGTACGCAGAATCAGTCAAAAGTTTTTCATCCCAGATGAAAATGTCACTTTCCATACTATTGTAGATACAATCCCAACCCTATACATGACTTATCAGACACATATCTTTGTTTGTTTAGTACTTCATTTTGAAGTTATGAAGCATTTGACTATTTTTCAAGTTTTACTTGAACATCATCTCGTTCTTTTAAGGCTTGAATCTATTCATTTTGTTTTTCTTCCAGTTTTAATAATCTCTTATCTTTAAGTCTTTTCCATTTGTTCTACTTATCACCACATGCATATTCTGTCTTTTCTGTTGTTTTATACGCCATGACCTTATTGACTCTAAGCTCATTTGATATCCTAGAATTTCTAGGTCCCCCTTAGCTAGTTGAAAAATTATCTCTTTCTTTTTGATAGTTTGTCAAAGCAAAACAGTTTATAAGACTACTACTTTGGAACAGTAAGGTACTCTGAGTTTTTTGTAGCTATTAAAGCTAGAGATACTGGTGTAACATCATCTTTATTGCTCCAGTCAAAAATCACCAATGGTCCATCTTGTCCAAAGTGCACATGTTCTGCATCAAACTCCATGCTCCAATCATCTTGTTCAACTCCAGTCAGTGCCATCATAGCATATGTCACTGGTTCAGCATCAAATTCCTTGGTCCAATCAATGTCTTCATTGTTGTCTGTTGCCACTAAGGCTTTTGAGTTTGAATCTTCAATAGCCACAGTCTTCTTTTCCTGACGACCATTTGCTCTGTTTTCTTGATACTTAGCAAACCGACACTCTCTAGCAAAATGACCCAACTTTTGACAATTAAAACATTCAATCTTTGATTTGTCAAAAGTGATCCCATTCTTTGGCTTGAGATCAATTGGTCTTCCTGTCTTCCTCATAAACTTCCTTATCCTTGCAGTTATCATAGCCACCTGCCACCTAATGTCAATTTCTTCCATAGCATCTTCATCAATTTGTAGCAGGTCTTCATCATCATGAGTTGTAGGCATGGATGCTTGTTGAGAAAAGAAGGAACATATGATTTCATCTGAGTGAGAAGCATAGTTAGGAGCAGTGGGAACCTTGCTTGAGGCAGCTTGTGTATATCCTTTTGGGATATTTGTTGGTTCAGCAGTACTTTGTTTCAAAGTACTGCCCTTGACTTCTGTGGACAGAAAGGCTATGTTGGTGAACTTGAATGTGAGCACCCTTCAATTCATGTTCATACTCCTTTATCGTTGTTGTAGGAGATCTCAAAAATCTACTATTACATCCAGGTTGTCCTCGAATCAGGGGTAGCCAACTACATGCCACACAGATGGTAGCTTATTAGAACTTCAAGTTTGCATCTTCAATGGACAATGTGCATCATGTAATTCAAGCATGTCTAGGATATGTTGAAACCTTTCGTTTATGCTGAATCTAGCATACTTCTCTTGATCCAAAGTAAATGTCTTCAATTTGTTGTTTCCAAAATAAAAACCTGATTCTTTTGCATCTTCTTTGATGCTTCGTTTCCTCATAATCTTGTCTTTATGGCTTTCCATAAAGTTCCTATGCATCTACTAGCATCATGAAAACTGAGAAGATGTCTATCAGGTTATGGCAGAGAGAGAAAGCAGTATATTAAGGGCTTTCTCAATTGTTTCTTCTTGCTGTTTGCCGCAATGTGAAGTTTTTTGGTCGAGACATGAGGGAGATGCAGGATCAGTTGTGTGGTTTGGTTTCCATTGGTTATTATGTCCCATAGTTTAGTATTGATCAGTGATTAGCAATGTACTGTAGCTATCTTCATGGACCATTTGTTCATATTCAACCTTTCTTGATTATAGGGTTCTAAGTGCTAGTAAAGGAGAGGTGGTGGGATAGGTTTCTGGTTCCAGGGACACCCTTTTTATGAGTTAGAAAGGATTTTCGATTGATTAAATGTTCTTCTAGATCAGAGTTATTCACAGCTCTGATACCACTGTAGGATCGTTATTCTTTATGAAACATGAATATACTGTCAAAACTATGCGGAATCTAGTTGGCAGAGTACTTAAGAAGAACACACAATAGTTTCTCAAACGATTTCTATTTCAAACTTTTGAAGTTGCCTAAATTGCAGATCCTATACTATACTAATTATCTTAACCTCGTGTTTTTTCTTATTTTGTTGCTATATTCTAGTTACCTTCCTAGAGATCCTTTTATTAACATAAGGATAATCTAGTAGGTGGTCTAGTCCTTGTATATCATATACTCTAATCAAATATATCACTAAATTAACTGTTACAAAGATTAATTACTAACTTAATGTTTTAAATGATTAATCCTTTAAGAATCCTTTTATCCACAGCTTGTACTTATGATCTTTGACTGACAGTACCTTGACTTTCTACTTAGCAGTACTTTGACTTTTTGCTTAGCAGTACGTTGACCAATTGACTTGTTTTTCCCAACAATATCTTTGCTACTGGACAACAACATACTGAGCAACCTGAATTCAATAATGAAGGAAAGGTTGACCAGAATGTTGAACAATGTCATGACACTTGTCCTTCGCCTGCTAAATTAACTGATAACCAGACAACTGAACTCTCAAATCAATCTCTTGAATCTGAAAATACTCGTCTCAAAAAGACCGTTGCCCAATTTCAAAAAGATTTTTTAAGAATGGAAGCACATTGTGTTAATCTTGAACTTAAATATCAAAATCAAGCTTTAAAAGAAGGGCAACATGGTCAATTTTTGAAAGTAACAAGTAATGAAGCCAAGGTTAAACATGACATAGATGTAATTGAAACAATAAACATCGAATTGGAACATAAAGTGGCTAAGTTACTTAAAGAAAATGAGACTTTGAAAAGGCATTACAAAGAAATGTTTGATTCTATCAAGACAATAAGAGCTAAGAACATAGAACACACAACTTCTTTGATTGCAAATAATGATAAATTCAAAGCTCAACTTCAGGAAAAAGGGTTTGCAATTGCAGCATTAAAAAATGAGTTAAGGAAATTAACAGGAAATAGTGTGAATACTAAGTTTGCAAAATCGTCAATCTTAGGGAAACCGGCTTTACAACCACGTAGAAACCAATCAGTTGTTAGACAACCGACTGCGTTTAAGTCTGAACGACCTAGTCTTTCAAAGCAACGGTTTGCCTCCCAAGTTGATGTCAATAACGATTTGTCAAAACCAGTCACTACACATTATTTGCCTAAGGAAAAAGAATCTGTTGTTGCAAAACCTCATCACATGATTGCACCTGGCTCATCTAGGTATAGCTCAAATGACATGGTTCATAATCACTACCTAGAGGAAGCTAAGAAAAAGACACAAGAAAGCTGTAGGAATTCAGAACCTAGTGTGATGCCTTCTGCTAGATCACAAAGGGCCAGCAAAATGGTAGCAAGCCACAACTAGGATCAATAACCAAAGTTCAGGAATTGTCGTGTATCTTAAGAGTAGTTACGTTCACGACAAAGATGGCCCCCATCTGCAGAACACTCTAGGAATTCTGAAGTTTTCTGACTCAAACATTTTGTTTTGCTCAACTGGTCAGAAATGTGTCTTTAATGCCAATCATGATTCTTGTGTAACAAAATTCCTGAATGAAGTCAACTCACGTGCTAAGGTTCCATCCAATAAGACAACGAACAGAAACAAACCCGTAGAACAAATAAGTTTTGCAAAGAAACCAGAAAGACAGATCCCAAAAAGACACATGTCTTCAATCAAAAAGACTTCCGTTGTCCATGAGAAAACAATGACTCCTAGATCTTGTCTTAGGTGGAAACCGACGGGTAAAATTTTCAAGACAGTTGGTCTTAGGTGGGTTCCAACTGGAAAGATATTCACTTCCAGCACAACCAAGGTTGACAGTGAACCCCCAAAAATGGTTTCAAATGCAGGATATCACTAACCAATATGATAAGTCGCACAAACTCTTGATGTCAGTGCAGGTACTCTTAACTTAAGTGCAGGTACATCTTTCAATCCTAAAGGGAAGGACTCCGAGTTTGGTGCTGAAAAGGACTGATATCTGAGAAAACTAGGCTTCAAGGAATTTTATTGATGAATAAGCAAAAGACGTTGTTCACAACCAGTTCAGGGCCTCGCTCTCCTACATACAATTGACCTTCTGATCATAACAGTTCAGAACTCGGAATTCACGACCACAGCAATGAACTGTCACGTTCAAAGCTGGTTCCAAAAGTTGTTCCTCCAGCAGACAAGACAGCTACATCACGACAAGAGTTGGAATTACTATTTCACCATCACATAACAATGCTGAGGTCAACATGTAAATATTCATATAAAAACAAATACAAAAATATAAAATTTCAAAAAGAAAATACAAAATCAAAAAATCAGAAAATGTTTCAAAAAATATTCTTCTCGACATGTCTCTTGGAATCGATAACATTTACGTACCTAGAAATGTTGATTAATATCGACACGGGCATGTAAATGAAGTTCGAACAGGAGTTTTTCAAATGCTTTCAAAACATGTCATTTCTAAGTTTTCTTAATGGCTTATGTGCAAATATCAGTACGTAACCCGGACTTCAAATAAAGGAAAGCTTATCTATAAAGATAACTTATCCTAACAACGAGAAATTCAACTTTTCTCGGTCTTGAGCTGTTCTTACAAGACATTCAAAGTTTTAAGCTCAAGAAAAAGGATAGTGTACGCATAAGTGCGCTTACCCTTAGAGTTGGAAGAGAAGTCTTCTAACATGATGTTTTTCAAAATGTTGAACACAATTTTTCAAGAATTTCTCACTGACGATTCATAATCTTTCAAAATTGTGTGTTCAACACTCCATCTTTCAAGGGGGAGTTTTTCGAAAAACAACGTTTAATGTGTTTGGATACATCATCTCACGACCATTCTTATGTATTCAAACCATTCCCAAAAAGTCTCTTAATAACAACAAGATAATAATGACAATTCAATAGAATGATAGTTATAAGATGACTAAGTGTTCAACCTCAATTTTATATCGATTTTACAACTTGGTACCATAGTTTTTGGTGTCAAACATATGTAAAATTGAGGGGGAGCAAGATAATGTTCCATATAATTCATGCTAAGTAAACATTTTTCCCCATGGCCTTTTCAAGACAAATTTTAATCACAAAGTATTTCAAAATCTAAGTGACTTAGAATTTAAAATAAGGGGAGAAATGTAATTAAAATGTGATCTAAAAGACTCAAAGTGCTATTCAGAAACGGTTTTATGGTTACGATCTCATACCCTACAACATCTTATTTCACGACGATTCTGAAGTCATAAGGTGGTAAGGTTAGGTATTTGTCCTATGATCCAACCAGAACCGGAGGGATCTACCCAAGGACACTCCATAGTTAGAAATAGCAGTCCTTAGGTATGATTGGAGATGAATGTGTATAAGGGAAGAATGCCGACTAAGATTGAGCTAACACTGGAACAATCACAACAAGGTGTTAGTAATGACGTCTTGGTAAGCATTGAAGGGGTTGAAGAATTAAAAAGAAATGTATGGATAAAGGGTCTAAAGAAAGAAGCCCTCCACACAACTTAGGCAGAAACCGGGTCAATACATATGCTGTCAGAATCACAATGTTGATTGCTGACATTGAAGACGACATCATGGACCCAGTGATGCAATGCACAACCCTTCCCAGCCATTCGGGTTTCTCTCAAAAGAAACTTGTCTCATTTGTCACGGAGATACACACGACTTCTATTGACTCTCTCACTCCGAGTTAGTTCACACTACTTCAATTGACTTTTCTCACTACAGTTAGTTAATATGAATAGGTGGCAGTCTGCGCCAGCCTCCGATTACTAAAACAAAACGCACTAATCGAGTCTAGAGCAAAGAATTCCATCAAATAAAATCTCATTAGGACACATTCCATGACAAAACACTTGTTGAACATCATTAATTCACAAGCTTTTAACAAAGAGTCCTACGCACTCCTCAGGTTATTTGTGCCAGAACATCCGGATGATACTTATGTACTCTCAATGAAGAATGGAAATCCTATCCCTGCTTGAGCCAGCACAAACATATCTCATTGGAAAGAAACGATGTAGCGAGTTCAATGTGAATCAAACTTGTTCCAGGAAATGAATTGACGGCTTAATCATAAAGATAGTAACTATGTGATTCACTCTTACCGTGTTGTCTGCTTTGAGACGTTCCGGTAATGAGAACAAGCAAGCATGGTAAATCTAATACATCTGTGTTAGACAGGGATCCTACCTTTTGTAGTCTGGAAACCCTGTCAAGGAGATTCTTTGAATCTACCTGATCACAGGTACAGTATTTATACTGTAAAATGGTCCTACGGAACCGGAGGTTAATCTAACCAAATCCGGACGAATGACAAAGCCATATTCGTCCACACGCTTTATTGCTAACTGTTTTATTTCAGGATTCATATAAAGATGGAGATGGAGATGCCTCATTCCAGCTGAAGTCGGATTCATTACCACATGCTCATGCTCAATCTACAAAGACATTCTATAAGCATCAAGATTCAAGAATCATGAAAGCTTAAGAATTAAAGACAAAGACTTCCGCACAAACTCTGATATACAAGATCTTCCTTCAAAGATATCAAGTCTATCAAGGGAGATTGTTAGCAAGCTTTCAAGATGATGCAAAGTATGAGCATGTTGGTCAAGACACAAGATCGCAAGGTGGCAAAGACGATCAAGAAGCAAGGAAAAGATTTAAAGATCTCGGACATAAAGACGAAGTCGAAAGACAATGACAAAGGCTCAAGATCAAAGATCACAAAGCATGAAGGAACAAGCCTACAACGAATTCAGAGACCAAGACCACAAGATCTTAACGACAAAAGCAATCTCATTGATCTCATGAAGGAGTGTCACAATGAACTCACTTCGGGGGAGATTGTTAGCCTCAAAATATTGAGTCGAACAATGGAAGTTCGTTCATTATATTAGGTCTCGGTCACTTAATTAATTATACGTTGTAATAGGCTAGAAGGTAAACGGCTCGAAAGAAAAAGTCAAATATTGTATGTGTAGTCGGGCTAAGCCCAAGTCAATTCCCGAGCTCCCGGCCAAGTAAAAGCCCACAGACCCATGTATTTTGTAGGGTATATATAGCCATTTCCTCTATGGAAAATGGTGTTGATTCTTGTTAATTCTCATTTGTAATTTTGCAAGTAATCATCCATCTTTTTCTTCTCTCTAAATTTCTTCCACATTTCTTCTCATCTTATTTTTCTTGTTTCTATAATGAAGTGAAAGTGATTTTGGTTACCGACAGAATCACATAAACCATACTTTGCAACAGACACATAAGTCAACACTAACGGTTTGACTAACCTGCTCAAGTCATGGTTGTCACAAAGCTGATGTGTGTCGTTTTGTATTATGCATGCAAAAATCGCGTTTTGAAGTATGTTTGATTCTCCAAAACTTTGTTTTAGATACACGTGACATTCACATTTTTCGTTTCCGTTTAATACACTTTTTTCATATTTTGCGTTTCCAAAAATTAATAATCAAAACGGAAAAATGTAATCATAAATGTTTTTCGTATCATATTGTTATATAATAATTGTAATTATAAAAAATGTTCTTAAACATAAGATTTTAATTAATTGTTGTAACAGTAATCAGTACAGTCGAATGATCAATTTTCGCGTTCATTGTATAAAAAAGCTAAGACACTGGTTTGGCTTGCGGGTTTAACAAATGCTTAGAAGAAAGGTTTTCTGGTATTATTGATTAATAGCTTGTTTGGTTTGTACCATGTATTATATTAATTGTACTTTGGAGTGATTGAGTATTTTATAATAGCATTAATTATAACATTAATTATATGTGTGCATTGATGGATTAAATAGTTGTATACATAACATTAAAACTTGTATTACTTAAAAACTATATAAGTTGTGTGCATCTAAGGATTATACCATAAGCTTTATATGATAATATGTGTTATTTAAAATCAAATTGCATTTAAAGATTGTATCATAAACTTAATAAGTTGTATTACTTAAATTTTTTATGCATTAATAAAGAGAGATGAATGTTTTTGTTTTATAAGTAGTATAGATTAGCCTATTACAATCACATAAAAATCATCAAGTTTAGGTGTCACTTTTATCGATTGAACACACAAAACCGGTTGCGACTTTTGAGCAAAGATCATAATAATGATGATAGCTGCCATCACATGACCGAGTGGTAATGTACATAGCTTTTTTCACAAAATGTATAAGTTCAAGCATAAGTAGGTACGTGTTTTGAGGTGGTGAGGTGGTCAGTGGAAAAACTATCATAAGCAGTGACGATATAATTTCAATTCCACCGTATATAGGTGTGTCATACCACGAGCCTAGCTTTAAGGTGGTCACGACCTTATTAATGTCATATTTTCTGAGGTTTAATTAACTTAATACGTATCTCTAATCTATTCTTTGTTGCCTTTTATCTATTTTAAAGTAACATAATAAAAAGTCGCTAGATAACAAGTAAAAGTTTTGTAATTTTCTCTTATGAAAAACCAAACAATGAAACTCGATCAAAACTGAATGGTTCGACTTTTATAATGGAACCATGTTCATTCTCACCCTCGTGGTTAGACATAAATAGTAAAGGAGAAGATACGTTTTAACCCAACTTGTCTGACATGTCTGAAACAAAAGTTGGTTGGCAAAACGTGAAGGGTAAGAATAGAATTTTGAATAATGGGTGCTACCATTGGTACCCCTGGTCCGCTAAAAAATATCAAAAAGGTATAAAGATTCTTTTTGTACCCCCTTTTTACAGTGCAGCGTAGTTTTTTATCAGTTTATGTTCCGTAATTTTTAACAGTTTCATACTTTTGACCTGTTAAACTTTATTTTTTCGTTCCGTTTTTTCCGTGTCACATTTTTATAACATATATAAAATTATAAAAAATAACTGGCATAAATCAATGAGATCTACTCACTGATTTTATTAAAACACCACTTTGGTTAGGCAGATGAAGAATGGGAGGGAGAGAGTGAGAGAGAGAGAGGGAGAGAGAGAGAGAAATGATGGTATATGTTTCTTGTTTGTGTATGATATCTGGATACGTGTTAAAAGAGACTGGATCAGGCGGTTAATGGAGCGGGCAGCAATAAATGCATCCGGGCGAGTCGGGTCAAAAGCGGGTCGGGCAGCATTAATACACCCGACGTATCCTGTTTTTTGTATTGTTTTATAATAGGAAATATATTAATTAGTGGTTGATTTAAGGGTTAATAGACAAAGAAGTTACTATACTTTTTCAAAAGGTTCGCCTAAGTTACTCAACTTTCATTTTGTTCACTTAGGTTACTGAACTTTTGATAAACATACACCCCCATATTTTTAGGTAAGTTAAGTAACATAAATGTCATATTTTTACAAGTTCAATGATGTTTACGTATATTTTTGCCAAGTTGAGTAACCCCAAATGTCATGTTTCATAAGTTTAGTAACCTAAGTGAACAAAATAAAAGTTTAGTAACTTAGGCGAACTTTTTGAGAAAGTATAATAACTTCTTTGTATAATAACCCTTGATTTAATGATGTGACAAGTTTGTATAATTAATATAGGCATCGTAATTTTGGTTTATTGTGAGTAACTTTTTAAAAGAAACATAAACTGTTAAAATAAGGCGTATGTACAGTAAAATGAAAAATAGATACATGTTATATCTAATGTATAATAACAAGTTTTTGATACCCGCGCTTCGCTGCGGCGCATTTTGAATACAATAATTTTTTTTAAATTGTACCACATATTTTTGTTAATGTATGTGATCGAAGTTGTTGTACAGAATATTAAAGCAATCTTATTTGAGTAAAGAACATGTTTTTATCGACGACACTAACTCGGGCAACAAACATTTTTTACATTACATTTGACATAATTACTTGCACATGGCATTATACTCTGGAAAAGTTAAACGATCAGTTCTGAAAATAATTCTGCTCCTGAAAATGCACACTTCGATCAGCCAATAGTTTTTCCCAAATTCCCAACATCTTCATTTCTCTTAGTGGTCATTTTTTCAAGCTGTGACATTGTCTCTTCAATGCACAAATTGGACCCTGTAACAGTTGCATATTATTATTAAGAAATATTATAGAAAAAACTGCAACATTCATTAGAAACATTCAATGTGTATTGCCTAATTCAACTAAGTATTCTCAAGAAACCATTAACATTAATCTAAAAGATGCCCGTGACTGTTAATCATATTCGATCTAAACCATATACAACTACCCTAAGGAAATACACGTTGACGATCAATTCATGGCAAGCAATGGCAAGCGTTTGAATCTAAAACAGCAACCATTATCGGAACTTGAAACAACTACAATAGTCATAATCCATTAATCCTATGACATAAATAGGTAGTGAAGTCAAATTGGCAATAATCAACTAAAAGTCAAACCAAAAGAATTCATTTTAAAAACGGGTTCGACATGTAAGCACAGAAAACGATATAAATAAGAGATCATATACGATCATAAGTATGTGCTACAAATCTCTTACAATTAAGAACACATCTATAATCCCTAACACTCCTTTACACTACATAGATAACCTCTAAGATAAGCAGACACGGATACTTTCTAAGTACATAAAGAATAGGATTTTCAATACCCAAACCTTGACGACAAAGTGTGTATGTGTTACCTGAAACTTACAATAAACAAACAACGAACTCCACTGTATTTAAATACCCCCTAAACAAAATAACCATTTTCGAAAGTGTAAAGATGTTTGGCTACCGAATTAGTGGGAATTCTAAGCAGATAATGCCTAACAAAGAAAATTCGAAGCTGTCTGGCTCTATGTAATAAGCTTAGCCAATTTTTTGATATGGGAAGCATATTCCAAACACTCTAACATGCATTCACAACCTAAGGCGTTTAATCTGTTACGATCTTTGGGAACATTTTTATAAAGATAGTACGAAAGCATACCTGAAGAACATCTCGACTCCCTCTTCGCTTCTACAGTATTAGTGAATCATAGGATCTTAATAAGCTCATGACAAATTCTCCAGTGAGTACCATCATCTGATCAAATATGGATGGTACATACTTTTGTACTCAGTTTCACTCGGAGCACACTATGACGCGTCACAATGAGCAAGTATATCGACAAAAAAACCAATAACTTCATTATGCGGCAAAGTAAAAGCTAGCTTACTTTTGTCCAATGCCTGCAGTTGTGCACGACTCCTGGTACTCCTGCTGGAAAAGTCCTACGTAGAGTTGTCACTGTTTATTCAACAATTTCTTTGGGTGTCACCTGTAAGATTAATAATTAATTATCATATTATATGAGACCCTTTTAACATATCGACCACTGAATACTTAAGCCTCACTTTCCTTCAGCGAATGCAAAAAGTCTCATAATATGAAAGAAAATTATGTATATTTGATAAAAAGGTCACAAACTGGTCAGGATTACCTTGAGGAGGAAACTCTGGTTTAAACGTTGGCTCGAGTACAATGCTAACTTACATCAGTCGGTAACAAATCAACATCCATTTCTGTTTCGTGGTATCTAAAATCTAAAACACACACAAAATAAAGTTTTATAAGGTCTAGCATTACATAAGAATAAAAAAAAGTACTCATTTTAAGGTTCAACAATTTTTTGATATGGGAAACATATTCCAAACACTATAACATGTACTCAAT
>BQNB010162905.1:0-14504 GCA_026074375.1 Tanacetum coccineum | reverse complement strand
GAAGGAGTTGTTACCTTACATAGTGAGAGAGCCGCATTAGTAGAATGTCGGATGGTCGCGGAATCTTGTCCGGACCTACCCCGAAAACCTCCACCAAAGAAAGGAAGGGATGACCCGGACTAAACAATCACAATAGGCGGAAGCCTAACAAAGAAGGGGAAGGTAACTTTGTGAGCTACTAAAAGCCAACTTAGATGTATTTGCATGGAAACCTTCAAATATGACACGAGTTCCTAGATCTATAAATACACGAGTATCAGAAAATAGCCTTACCTGTTAAAATTGAAATGCACTTATCACTTTCATCGTCATCGTCTATCTTTTCGTAAATACAAAACAAGGTAAAAAAAACTCAACGAACAAAATGTATGTGAACCACACGCATAAAACTAAACTCACTGTGTTCTCGGGTTAGAGTTAACAAAGAAAAAGAAAGAAAAGGAAATAGAATAAAAGTTAGTGTTTATTTGATGATTATTAAAATAAAATGTTTCCTCCCAATTTTTGAAGGAAATTGTCTTTACTTTTCTTTAATAAAAGAACTTAAGAACACAGTGTAAGCACAATTGCGATAACTAACGAACATAAAACAAGTCAAAGCTCCGCCGCGACGCGCGGGTACGGGACCTCTCTAGTTACATTTGTAGGACAACGATGAATGTAAGTCTTGTGTTGTCATTTTTTTTAATTTCGAAGGGTATGAACAAATTAAGAAATGTCAGAAGGTTTCATGAATCATAAAGTCAAAAGAAGAGTTCAAGCGGATGGTCAAGGTTTCGACGTTTGATGATATTCCAGTAGCAGCTGATCATGGAAATGATGATGATGAGCATTCAAGCGGATAGGGTAAGGGTAAGATTAGGGTTATTGATAGTTTTATTGAATTTGTTTGTTAATATGATTATCACATTTATGTTTTTTGGAATTTGTTGAACTAAAGCTCCATCAGAGTATTTGACGGTTAAATATATACAAGTTACATTGCTTGTTGGTTTTAGTAAGAAATGACGATTATATATATATATACTAGTTTCATAGCCCGCCCGGTTGGGCGGGCTAGCTTCTTAATTATACTTGAAAAACAATGAGTATGTCAACAACCTTATAGAATACCAACATTATTAACTATTTAATAATAGAAAGAAAGCAACGAGCTATGATAACATATTAGTGTACAGTCTTGTAACTTATAAGTCAAACCACAGTTACCAATTACATATTTAATTTTAGCTCAATTACATATCTGCATAAGTTTACCAAAGAAATGGCTTAACCCCTAGCCAAATAAAAAAGGAAACAATTTATAGAAGCACAATACAGTGATTGAGATAAGAACACTTCACCTCAACTCTAATGAAGTAGCGACAAAATAGTGAGCGTTACTATTGTAGCGTTGACATTAGGTCCAAAGAATGCAATAACCAGCGCTGCCAACAGAAAGAAGAACAACGTCAGTCCAATTACCTAAAAAAAAAGAAGTAAAATGCCACGTTTATTATACAACTACAATATTTTTCATGCAAGTAAAAACTGAATTTTCGTCAAATCTATAAATTATATTCACAAAAAAAATGCTTAAGCAATATGCAAAACTACGCAAATATGCAAATTTAGTGTGGAGCCAATCCCAACTTAAAATTGTCAAGCCCAACTTAGAATTGTATATACTCCTTTTTAAAACAATATGTAAAAATTAGCGTAGAGTCAAGCCCAACTTAAAATTGTAGATACTCCTTTTTAAATATCTGATAGTTATAACATACAGAATACATTATAGTACACATATGTCATATTTAGTCACCTAAATTGTAAATAATGACATATTGTCATTCTTAAGTTAGAGCAAGGTAACATTCGTCTTCACTTGATTTCTTAAACAACCAACCTTATATAATAAGCGTCTAAATCAAGTGTTGTGATATAAGCATAAAATAGAAACGATTTTCAATAAATCAACCCCGCATGCAATCGATGACGTCTCCAATGTCGTATAATATGTACAAAATAGATTAACGGTTTCGAAAGAGAATTCAATAGCATAGCCGAATACACTTTCAATTTTAGAGCGAATGTTGTTTTAGTAAAAAAAACATATAAGGTAAGAATCTAAAATGGAAATGAAATTCGATATTAGAAAGATCAAAATGAAATGCAATTTTGGTGATCACGAATACACAACGATCACTAAAATTATATTGCAAAATTTACAATGAAGGAAATAACTATTAGCAAAATGTAATAGTGTCTAATATGCGAGATTAAAGCCTAAATGAGTAATCAACATTAAACCATGGGATAGTAGAGGTGGCCAGATGGGCATGTTGTGTGGGTTAGGAAACCGGGTAAAAAATGGTTCTAGTTGACGCACTAATACTTCTTTGTCAATTTTTTTATATTTGTTAACAGACATGTGCAAAACACTTAATTATGATTACACAATGAGTATCAATAACCTAAATCTTTGAAAAAAATGATTCGAGAGAATGTAAGCATTAGACATGGACTTTGGGCAACTCTCAACCTGTTCGACCCACTTGATGTATTCCTCGTTTAGCTATTTTTTTGTTGGCCTGTTTAAGATACGAACAGCCCGAGATACAACCCATTTGTATGCAAATATGCAGATATTGCCAAATCTAGGGGATAGGGATAGTGAACATCTGTGAAGGGTATCAGGGTATGTTATGATACATGATTTATAGTATGGCATCAAATGTCTCGTTGTCCATCTCAGTAATTAGCTCCCTTTTGTGTCCCACATGTCACTTGCAAGTTCGCTTATGCTTTCAAACTATGTGCTGAACTCTTCAACTATTTTGAAATATCTAAAAGCATTCTCCCAAAAGAAAAAAAAACCTATCACCTCTAAAATAAAGCCCCTTAATCTATTCTTACATCCCCTTCATTATGAGACATAATTATACAGCTTCCTCATATCAGTGGCAAATCAAAGAAGTAGCAAGGAAGAAAAAGAACTTGTGATCTCTTTGCTTTCTTTTTGCACATGTGATTCCGCCAGCGGTTATATTCCCATAAAATGTACACATAGTGTTGGGAGTTAAATGACTTTAGTAACTTAATGTTGTCAACTTTGTCACATCCCATATATGTACTTACGATTTCCTATAAAAGTAAGGAACCAAATAAGTTACTATAAGTTGCACTATCCTTAAGCAAACTAAAATTCTGAATTTTATTGACTAAAAGATTTGCCATACCCTTTGTTGCAGATTTCAAATTTAAGGCAGTAATGATGACCTGCAGAAAGTAAAAAGATGAGAGATTCAACACTTCTTAATGAGCAATTCATATAGATTGTCAAAGAGTATACATTGCAACAACTTCCAATTTTGATTGACTGCTTTTGCGGATAACATATCTTTTTGTCACCAATTTTAGATTAAACTGACCTTTTTTCCTGCTCTAAACAAACTAAAGAGCATTAACATTATAGACTGAAGCACCATATTAGTTTATGAAAATAAAAAGCTAATTAGCTTATTTTCAAATGATGTCATATAGAGTGTGAAAATAGTGAAAATTTATAAAAGCTAATTAGCTCATTTTGTATTGCTTATGAGCTTATGAACATGAGTTTATGAACTTAAATAAGTTATAAGCTCAATAAGCCTATCAAATATAACACAACAGAATGTGAACTATTATAAAATGTACCCCATCTGTGTAATTAGGCCTTTTCAGCATCACTTCATGTCTTGAACTCAACATCCAGACCTTCTAGGAAGGTTGACCTAAGAATAAACAAAAGTACATGATGTAAAGTAGAGCAAAAGCATTTGATTTCTTATTACAAAGAACAAAGGGAAACCAAATTTGATGTAACTTACAGAGGGATCCATTGCCAAGCAAATATGTACAACTTCATCGAAATTGCCTATTAAAATTTTGTTCAGTAATTTCTGCTACCACAATTGACATTTTTCTTTGTCATTGCAGCATTAGAAACTCAAAACCAGAACTCATTTCTACCTATATGTTTGTGACCACAAACGCCTTCATAATTAGCGAAATAATCATCCAACAAAGCCTTATTCCTACCATCGACTTTATTATTAGTTTCAAATAGCTTCAAACGCACGTCAATAACATGCGGTTCATCTGTTCATACGGTTTTAAAGTTCAAGAAAAAAAAATCAAATATGCACTCAAATCTTACCTTCATGATGTGAAGCGTGAAATCATTGGTGTACGTTTGTATGTGTATTTTTTGATTAATCCTAATGAAACCTCCTCGATTGATTTTCTCTATGATTAGGGCCATCGCTTTCTACCTAGGTGGATTCAAAACAACTTAATTATCTTGCGTCTAAACGATTTACAACATACATAGGAATATTCAATTATAAAAACCAATTGCATAAACATACAACAAACCAAACATAATATACAAAAAATAGGAACAATACTACTGACCTTAAACTTGAATGTAGTTTTATCCCACCCGCATATATCCAGGTCATGAGACGCACAACCTAAAAGTCAACAAAGGTAACCTATTATCAACTGCCAGATGTCTCACCTGAAATTTATAAGAACGTTCCATGATTTCCTCATCCGTAGGGTTACATCCACGATATTTAAGAGTCGCCTTGACATGTTACCTTCTAATGACAGTTTACATGGATGTCAAGCTTTAGTTAAAAATTTAGTCATTCATGTTTTAGTGTTGTACTACTTGCTTAAAGACTTGTCGGAGTTGAGAATAAGGATGGTTAGCTCGAGTTTTGACATAGTAATTAGTGAACCTATATTCAAACTGCTTATAAAACTTTTTTAAGGATCTTTCTCAGACCTATAACATTCATTTCAACAAAGAACAACAGCCTTAAAAGATATCTTCTCACTATGAATCTTTAAATTACCCCTTTTAAATATATTATTATAAGTTTTGGAAAATTAGCATAGTGATAAAAAATGCAAAGTTTAGCATATTATAGTGGGTTAGAAAGAAAAAGAGAGACCTGTTGAAAGTGAGAAAAAATGACCGAAAGAATTGCATCTCTAAATCACTACTTTTGATCGACCTGCAATTCATCATATAACATCACGTAGTTTATTATAATAATATAATTATAGGAAATGCTCAAAATCAATCAAACAAAGAGAAAACGTCAAAAAATCAACCAAAACACAAGTCAAACAAATCGATCAATTAATTTATATAAGATTGTGACATGACAAACCTGGAATGGTAAAATTAGGGTTCGTCTATGATTAATTCATGATAAAACTGGAGATAATATTGTGCGGTTCAAATCATCCTTAATTTCCTGAATGATTTTATCATCATTTATAAACATAGCGAATGAAGGGATAATTATGATTTTGTTAATATGATTTTCAAAATCAAAACAAACCATAATGAAGAAGATAATTTAGGAATGTTGGATTTGAATAGGAGAGATATTTGGTGAAAGTTGAAACTGAAGAATGAATGTAGCCGATATTGTAGCAAAGGTTTAAGGTATATGTTAAATGTCCAGAATACCCTCAACGTTTCCACTGCCTTTGCCTAGTCAGCCAAATGTCCCCATTTTGCCCTTTGAGTCAGCATTTAATCAGCCTAGTCATCATGCCTAGTCAGCAACTAAATCATGTCTTGTCTATTACATAGGTAGAAATGAGAATCTCACTTTAAGACTTAAAACCTTTGGGCTGGGCCACTATCATAAAACACATGTTCGGAAAAACTAATATAGATAGTAAAACTTAATTTATATTTTATTATTTCACATATATTTAGAAAGACACAATACCTCAAAACTTAAGACATCATCTTCCTCAATCCTTCCTATCATCTTCATGCTCAAAAAACACATCACCAAAACCTCAAAAATCTTTCATAAAACTAGTTCTTTCATCATTTTCTTCAACCATCTTTTGGGTTGGGGGCATTCTTAATTTGTTAGGGGGGCATCACGATTAAAGTTATGAAATTAACCTTGAAAACTTTGATTATTAAAGAAATCATGGGGGGCAGTTGCCCCCTATTTTGTGCATAGATCCGTCCCTGACTGTTATAAGCAGTTATTGGATCAAGGATCCAAACGTTCCAATTTGGATGAAAATCCTTTTTCCTATGACTAATCCAAGAGTAAGACAAAGTTTTAATTTCGTCCTCAAGAGTATCTTTTCGAGGAGGGGGAAGGTTGAAACAGAGTCCATTTCGAAAACGCCAGGTTATCCAAGTCGTAGATTGAATGATCGCATCAAAACAAGACTTTAACCTATCAGGAAGAGAAGTCGAGTCACTCTAAAAGATTAAACTTTGCAAGTCTTTAGGGTAAATGTGAAGAAACGTAATTATAATTTATAAAGCTTAAATAAGTAGTTCAGTAGCTTTTAGTTAGTTTAGCTTGGATGTAGTTGACTTTCGCTAATATATATGTATATAAACTTTCCTAACAAAACTTAATTGTTTTTCACTATATGGTTTCTCAAACATTGAGTAACTGATTGACCACCATTTCCTCAAATTACCCTCAGTAACTCAAATCGATCAATTGTACGAACAATTGTACGAACACAAAATGGTTTATAAGCTAAACAAATTACCATATGTTTTTTCATCAAACAGATCAATTGTACGAACACAAAATGGTTAAGCTAATACAACATTATCATCACAAGTTGTGGTGAGAGTGAAGAGCTCAAATCAAATCGCCATGTTTTTTTCATCAAACAGATCAATTGTATGAACGCAAAATGGTTAAGCTAATACAACATTATAGAGATTTAATTAAGAGTTAATTACAAAGATCGTCCTTGTGGTTATGCCCAAATTGCATGTTTCGTCCTATTATGTGGTTGTCAAAAAGGAGTTGACCAACCCTTTGACCCTAACACCATCCATTTTTTCGTTAACAACAGAGGAAAATGACTAATATACCCTCGAGGACTATTTTTATTATTTTTATTTTATATTTATTTCTTTTTCCAGATTTTTATTAGGGTCGTCCCTATAGTTAGGCCCGATTGCTGATTCAGTCCCTAGATAACAGAGGTCGATGTCGTTAGTCCTTTTTTGTCACTGTTGCTACCCATTTGGTCCCTCGAGCCCTGTTATACGTAACTGGTGTTAGTTTGACTTTTTAACGATGAGCATTTATGTAATTTCAAAATTTTCATTATTTCACTATTGGTCCCTAACTTAAAAATACAAATGGGTACTGTTTGTGTTTTTTGTCATTTCATTTTCATACTTTTACTTTAATCAGTCTCTCTTTGCCTTCTAACACATATCTTTTGTCATATAATGAACACTTTTAATTCATTAATTAAAAAATACAATGAACACCACATCATTTAAGTTTTTCACCTCCTTTAACATATCACATTATCTTTTAAGCAAATTGTATTAATTTGTGTTCAATCCGTATTAATTTGTATTCTTATTTGGATATGACTTATCTAATCTTTATCATCTTCAAGAACTCGATCACCGTTCACTTACCAATACCTCCATCAGCTTCCACCGTCAACTACCACCATAAGACACCAACTATTCTCAACCTCTACCTACACCACCGTCCCTAATTCACTATCAATATGAAAACCTATACAAAAAGCTATAGGCACCCATAGTTTAAAACATACAAATCGCAACAAGACATTCAAAAAATTCAAATAAAAAACAAATTTTCATAATCCCATACAAAGATTCAATGTCCAAACCCTATACACTGAAAATACAAAAAAAAGTAAAAACCATAATCATTCTCATTTTACTCCTCTTTCTTCGTAAAAATTTCCTGCCAACTCTTCCTCACTCTAACTTCTTTTCACCCTTATAATATTACCGACCACCATGTCACCTGAAAAAACCACAAGAGCCACCACCTTCACTTCTTAGACTCTTCTTGGGACCACCACGCCGCTAAAGACATCGCTGGAAAAATCCACACGAACCACCATGTCGCCCAAAAAAAACCACTCATCTAATCATCGCCGGAAAAAAACCACAACAGATCATCGCCGTAAAAAACCCCCATGTCGCCACTACAACAAAAAGTGGAATTCTCCACGGTTATTTCTCCACGATATAAGCAACTGTGGATTTTTTTATATGGATTATAGTTTTGCCACATTTATAAGTGTCACAAATATTTTTTTTAAAAATCCACACTTAAGTGTAACCAAATACAAAAAAGCTACACTTATAAGTGAAGTAAATCAAAATTTTAAAATACTACACTTATTAGTGTAGAAAAACAAATAAAATATGTATATATTTTAAAACCATAAAAACCAAAAAGATTTTTCATTTTTCAAATTTTTATAAAAACAAAATAAAAAAATATAAAATTTTAAAAACCAAAGAAAAAAATTAAAAAATGAGAAAATATAAAAAGAGGTAATAATGACATGTCTTTTGAAAATCAATAACATTTACGGTCTTAGAAATGTCATTTAATAATGATACAAGACTGTAAATGAAGTTCGAGCAGAAGTTCAAATGTTTTCAAAACATGCCAAATGGCTTGCTATTATTTTAGATAACAACCCGGTCATCATGTTAAAGGCAAGTATTCCGTCAAAAAGGAAACTTGACCTCTCAACGAGAATTTACTCTCGGGCATGGTCTACTTTATGATCATGCAAAGGCTGGTGATTACTTTGCATCACAACCCGTGCTTCCACTACAACAAAAAGTGGAATTCTCCACGGTCATTTCTCCACGGTATAAGCAACTGTGGACTTTTTTTTGTATGAATTATAATTTTGCCACATTTAAATGTGTCACAAATGTTTAAAAAAAATCCACACATATAAGTGTAGACAATTACAAAAATGCTACACTTATAAATGAAGTAAAATAAATTTTTATAAGACCACACCTATTAGTGTAGAAAAATAAATAACAAAAATTGCTACTAAAAATGCCACATTTGTAAATGTGAAAACAAAAGCTATAAAAAAAGAATACAGTTTAATTCTACTTAATATCTCAACTGAATTAAAAAGGGATAACACTTCATTACACTAAAATTTATTCATATCTCAACCTCACAATCACACTTTAACTTTCACACACAATATGGCGTTTGGTCCAATCATGTAATCGCCGTCGTTATAATCGTCTCCGCCATCATCGCCGCCGTGGTTCATTACTGTTTCGATCATCACCGTCGTGGTTCGTTACTGTTCCGATTAACGCCGTCGTGGTTTATTACGTTTCCTATTAACGCTGTCGTGGTTCATTACTGTTTCGATTAACGCCGCCGTGGTTTATTACTTTTCTGATCAACGCTGTCGTGGTTCATTACTGTTTCCGATCAACGTTGTCGTGGTTAATTACTATTCCGATCCGTTCTCTTATCAGGTTAGCTTGTGATTTTTTACATTTATTAATTAAATGTTAATTAATTGTTACATTATATGTTATTGAATTGTTGTCTGCTATTGTAGGAGTATTTGCTAGTTGTTTGAGTATGAATCCATGTTATATGTTAGTTAATCGTTAACGAATTATGAAATCACTCGTTTGATGAAAGGATTTTTGATGCAATAAGCTTTTTTTTTCTTTACATTACTCTTTGTTTATTTTTCCTCTCATCTAATCTATTAATATATATTAATACTTTGATAAGAATTTATATAATGGTGGAAGGCAAGCGGGCAACAAGCTGCGCCGCTAGCCCTTTTTGGATTGCAAAGCGAATACGTTTAAAAACCACATCCGTAGATCTAGGTGTCATAAATGAGCATAAAAGTTATAGTGAAAATGACTGTCCGTTGTACATTATTTGCTTGTGTAGCGTTATAAACTGATCTTATTGTGTTTTGAGTTGAGATGGAGCTAATATTGAATTAGAAATAACATTTGTTGTAGTAGTATGTTGCTACTAAATGCATTCTTCAAGTTTTGCAAAACGTTTGTTGTAAACATTTATTACTTGTTTAGGTAAATCAATATAATGGACAAAAGTTGGATCAACGCACATATAAAAAGTACTACTTATAGAAAAGGAGTCGAGTCTTTTATTGATTTCACCCGTGCTAGAGATATACGAGAATCTATTATATGTCCATGCCTTAGATGTTGTAATGATGAATTGTTAGAGGTAGAGGAGGTTCATGACCACTTATTGCATTATGGTTTTTTACTGGGGTACACAATATGGACTATTCATGGGGAGCTTGCTACTCCCCCAACATCTCAGTCTACTAGCGTTCATGAAACATCTTTTGTTAAAGACGACATGATAGGCTTGGTTCGGGATGCATTTGGTTTAAGTTCTTCTCCTTTGAATCATGAAAATACGAAGGAAGAAATGCTTGATGGAGAAGAAGATGAATCCGCCGAAACAAGTGATCACAATGTCGAGGATATTCCATATAAAAAGTTGCTAGAACAATGTGACGAAGAACTATATCCCGGCTGCAAGTTTTCTAGTTTGTCTTTCACTTTACGCTTATACCACATTAAATGTATCGGTGGCATATCCAACAAGGCTTTTGGCATGATCCTAGAGCTTTTACGGGATGCATTTCCTCACATCACATCATTACCGTCATCTGCTCACCAAACCAAAAAATTGACTAATGACCTAGGGCTTGGATACAAGAAAATCCATGCATGTCCTAATGATTGCATGTTATATTGGGATAAGAGCGAAGGTGAACAATCCTGTCATACTTGCAAAGCCTCCCGATATAGAAGTGATGGTGATCAATTGGGTGAAAGTTCAAACTCACGTAAGTCAATTGGGAAGTTAAGGCACCCGAGAAATGGTCTTGCTTGGAAGGCTTTTAATGACCGATATCCAAAATTATGTTCTTGTACATTGGTCATATCATTTTCTCTCCTTCGAATATTAATGTCTGATATAAGCTTTTGCATTTATATCTGCAGGTTCTAGTTAGAGTTCTTGCCATTTATATTGATGAAGTAACAGGTCCCGGTGAGAATCTACGAGTTTTTCAGTTTCTTTCTACAATACTCATGTTCTCATAAATGTGCTGTCATAACTCTGGTCAGGTCTCTTTTACGCTTCATATCAGGCTATTTTTCAAAGAAAGGATCCCATGTAAGTGGTTTGCGCTACATGCCTTGAGATATTTCTAGTATTTGGTATTTTCATATTATTTACAAGAAGGTCTGTATGATATGTTGTTCTCCACCCTAGCGTTAGGACTGACCATCAAAGCTTGTGATGCGTTTAAGCTCGATTGTGTTTACCACATATTTGATTTGATGTGTTCTGTTTAGTCAATTGTTAGTCAATTTTTGATTCGTGTTAGGAGGAGATTGGTAATAAGAGATGAGTCATAGTTAGGATAACTAGTTGATTTTCCAGGTTGCATAGCGTAGTTGTAATTGCTGTGGAATTAGTCTATTTCGATGCATCTCATGTTGCACTCTTGTTAGTTACTGGAATGAAGTTCAATTTGAATGTGATCTTTAGCTTTGTCTGCTTTAATGCTCTGTTTATGGAACAGATTTATAAGGCTCATTTGAGTATGGATACTCATAAATCTAATTTATTCTGTCATGGTTTTGAAACAGCTACTTGGAAGATGTTTAGGTCTAAAGCAACAATGGAACAACATGCAAAAAAGTATACACAAAATAAGAATAATTCCACACGCATGGAATCACATATGCAAACTATTGGTAACTTGCACGATGACTCACATCGCCCATCATCTTTTAGTCACACACTTTTTCGCCCACCTTTTTGTTCTACTATCCAACAAAACTGTTTCCCATCGTCATCTTCTGCTGATTTTCAATCCATACGATCCAATCCAACCACTTATAATCCAAATTTGTATGATTCTATGATTCACCATTCCACATCGTCATCATATTCTAAGCCAACAACATTTGAGCCTAAGTTGCACCAGTCCACATCATCATATTCTAAGCCAACGACATTTGAGCCTATGTTGCACCAGTCCACATCGTCATCATATTCTAAGCCATCGACATTTGAGCCTATGTTGCACCAGTCCACATCGTCATCATATTCTAAGCCAACGACATTTGAGCCTATGTTGCACCCGTCCACATCCACATTATCAGATCAACCGTCATCTTCTAGGACTAGTTTACATCAGTTCTCCTCGTCTTTTCACTTAAACCAAGACGATGAAGATAAAGATGAAGATGAAATTGATGAGGAGTCAAAGGAGGTAGAAATAGTTGGTAAGTATAAACATACTATTACTAGTAATTAGTTATTATTTTGCAAATTCAATGCCAATAATGGGTGGATTTTTTTTGTAGATGAGTATGGGAGTATTCTTAGGGTACAAAAGATGACAGCAAAAGATGTGTATAAGCTAACAGAGGGTGAAAAGGTTCTCGTTCATGTTAATGATTCTTTTCAACTAATAAAGGGTGCAGCAGGTGTGTGCACAAGGTTCATGACCATACTTTTGAGTAAACCCAATTTGTGTCCACCAGAAGCTAAAGATTGGAGAGAAATAAAAGCGCGCTGTGGTACATTGCTTTTGGGTGAACTTCGGGTAATTTCTTTTAAAACACTTACATTTTATTGTTCATAACAATGACGGTCATTAATATCCCCTCTTTCTGGCATTTTTTGGCAGCGAAAATTCAGTTTGCCTCAAGTTAGTGATCTCGATGATGTACTTTTTGCTATGTTTGGTGTTAAAGTCAGATACACAAAACATAGGTTTAAAATGAAGCTATTTCGGTTAGCTGCCAAGAAATTAGATGAAGCCAACAATGTTGGTGCTAATGGTGAACTAGAAAGAACCTATACAGACGATCAGCTCCTGCAAGCACTTGATCTGATTGATGCACCGCCAAACTTTCTTCATCACCAGTGGGAGTTATATAAAAGTAATCTTAGAACACCTTTGGCAAAGGTACTGGTTTGTTTTTCTCATATTAAAAAACTAATTTTTCCAAGTGTTTTGTACTGACTTTTTCTATGCTCGACTGAAATGTAGAAACTATCACAACAGGGGAAGAAAGCAAAATCTATGCAAGTTCATACTCACACAACGGGTGCCACTAGTTTTGCGCGAAAACGTGACCGATTTGTGAGTACCCTGAACTATTCTATTTGTAAATATATGCATTTATACCAGGTGCATTACCATTATATATAATTGAACTATTTAGCTTAATGGGTATAGTTAGTTAGTTATATATAATTGATGTTGGAAGTGTATATGTAGTACACATGTGACAGATTGAGCCAGCTTGCATATGTAATGATAAATTTAGTAGGCTTTTTTTGTTTGTAGCAGTTGTTTAAAGACATTAGATTGTAGACACACTTTTTTTATCAGGTTTCTTAAGCTTTCTGTAAACAAACTCTCCCTGATTCAATTACAAAATCCCTGAGTTTAACAAAACTAATCATTTTGTACTTGGTCAATAAATTTGTTATACGAGAATGTGTCAAGAGTGGATTTAGAGACTGGCACATTTCAAGAAGTTGATACTCATACGTGCCAATTTCTTCTTGAAAATAGTAAAAACGAAGCTGAAGAAAGTTGACATGTTTAGAGTCAAAGTCAGGGATAGGAGTACAGAACGAATGACCAAACTGATTAGATGCAGTCTCTATAAAAACTTAAGATTCATGCTCACCTGGCTTTTGTCACCCCACTCACCAAAGAAGGTTATAGAAAATGCCTCCCCAATTAGCTATCTGTAACGTATCAACGCCTCCCCCAATTAGCTATCTGTAACGCATCATTTCAAAAAAGGTGCAAGTTTTGGATCTATACCTTTAGAAAGATGGGCGAAAAGAACCAACTCATAAACGGCCTCTTCTTTTTCAACACACAAAATATATTCGTGTATTCTGATGAGTTTGTATTTAATGTACAGAAAACGAAGCACAAGAGATCACCTAATAGGATTGAGTTTTTTGACTTGTCATATCAATCCAGAGACGGGTCATACATTCATGGCATGTCAAAGGATTTCATGGTATACATTTACAGAATTTATACATTTATTTATACTTTTCTATATTTTTGATCTTATAATATTTATGTTTTAGGAGCGAGCACGTGAAGAAATGACTAGAAGAGAATTAGAAATTAGCAAGTCAAGACCTATTGATGATGAGGTCCGATCAGAGATTGCAGATGCTCTAATGATGGATCTTATTGGACCAGATAAGCCTGGACAAGCACATGGTTATGGGACCGGAGTTACAAAATCTAAAGTCACCAAGTTAAGTTTGGATTTGAGAAGATCAAGAAAAGAAAGCTTAGTAAATCAATACCGTCTACTGTTAGAAAAACTTGATTCACAAGGTAGGAATAGAGTCACAAAACAATCAAATCAAGACTATGGCAAAAGATCTTAGTGACATTAGAGGGGAGTTGAATGTTTTAACGACTGCATTTAAAGAGCTATATCTTACTGGAGCAACATCCAAAGATATGTTCTTTCAAGATACATCTGATCGAAGACGTACATGTTAGACTTTAAGACTTATTTTCTCATTTTTTTCATTTTTTTTGAACTTTCATTATTTTGAATGATC
>BQNB010162903.1:1127-12577 GCA_026074375.1 Tanacetum coccineum | reverse complement strand
CAACCATTGATTTTTTTTTAGATGGATGGTGTGGATGAATCCCCTAGTATCCAACCTTTTTTTGGTATTCAATATAACTCTCCTCCATATGATTTAGGTTCATATGTAAATATTTAAACACTTATCAAGTGTTTCGCAAACAAGGTGTTTCTCGGTATATTTAAAATATGTATAACTTGATTAGTTCAATATTTAAAGTATGTCATCATAAATATTCGGATGATAAGTTAATCACAAAGTATATAGATGAATATCATTATTGTTTTGGATAATAGAATACAAATGGAAGCTTGGTTAAGGGCATACAATACTAACCATAGGTCACAAGTTCAAACCTTCACATGCCTAACATTTTTATAAAAAAATTCAAAATTCCATGTCATGTGTCTGCCATGTTTGAGGTGGCATTCAGTCAATAAATTATATTTATACACTCATAGTTAGCCTTATATATATGTCCATGTCATCGTTTATGAGTGTCATGTCATCGTTGAGGTGGCGTTGAGTCACTATTTCATATTAATCCAGTCATAGTTAGCCCCATATATAAGTAGCAGCATGGTTGTGTTTTTCGTTTTTTTATTTTTTTATTATAAAATATTATGCATGCATATATACTCTACTTTGTATCGGGTAGACTTGTAAACATTGTTTTTTTTTGTAATGTTTTGTATTTTATTTTTTTGTGTTTGACACTATATTTTATTGTTGATAATACAACTACTTAAAATACCTTAGTTGATAGGGGTGGTAACTCTTGACTCGACTCATACTTGAACCGACACGAAAATTAATATTTTCGGGTTGACCCACAAACCCGTTCAACTTGTTTAACCCGTATAATGAGCCAAAAAATATGATGTAAAAAAAGATAACTTAATTTGTTAAATATTAAAAACACATTTATTTCATCAAATAGAAATATAACAATAGAAGATAAACGATACAAATAAAATGTAAAAGATACATATCACATCTTAAATTCATTCCACTAATAACTCTTAAACATTACGAGTTGACCAATTTGAGCGAAGCAGTTGATTGTAATAGTTTATCCGCTCCAAGTACGGAGTAATCCATGCGACTACACAACGAAACCATTGAGATGCAATAGTAGGCACCGAGTAGTCTCCTTGCAACAACACATTAACATAATGACTGCTATTAACATACCCAAGTGTAATGAATTTATGATCATACCACAGTGGCGGAATCGAACGAAGCGGCATATACGTCATACTACCTAGAGTGGTTATATTGTGGAAAATGACATTGTATCGTGAAGCAATTAAGAAACCTATCTCCGGCATGTTCATCCATTTTTCGATTGGTGCAAATCCACTTTTGAATAAATTCAAGCGCTTTTTAACATCATCGCATTCTTTAGTACCGAACATGACAACATATTGGTCGTAGTAGATGCGTAACTCTTCCATTAAATCATATCGAATAGTAGGCCATTCATTTTCATGAAGTTTGAGGCCGACAACTACCGCCCTAAATCCACAATTTCCATCGGCTCTTACATCTCGAACCTCTTTGATGTAAGGATGTAACATATTCGAAAATTGGTCGATACATGCATGCCTTCCTTGTTTTTGGTTCATGAAATTATATTTTCCAACAAAACTTGGCATGGATGAAAAATTATATCCCACCGGTTCTTGCGTCTGTGAAGGTTGGTCAGCAGGGGCTCTTTTGAAGGAGCTACGACCACCACTAGCTTTCTGAGTAGCAGGCTCATTAACTGAAGTTTTTGATGGCGTCGTTATCTCTTTCATATTTCTCAGTAAACTTTTCTTATCGGCTCTTGATTGCTTTTTGAACTCTGTATTAAAATTATCAACCTCGACTTTAACTTGACAACCTAAATCATCATCCCCTAGAGATGTGCATGGTGATAAATTAAGCTTCCTGCAAAATCTGTCAATCGCTTCAAGTGGTATGGGATAACCTTTATTCATATAAACTAATTGTTCATGTGAACATGGTAGCCCATAACTTGTATGTAATTGACATTCACAAATTTCAGGACCTAACCCATCTACCCAACGTGTATACTCTCAAGTGCGTGAAGTGAAATGTGCTTATTCAAATTTGTGAAGAATGGTATGTTGTATCGATGTCGAGTGACAATTTTGCTATGCTCAAGACTTGAATGAATAGCTGTCTCTTGCTAGTTTACAACTTCATGAATATATGACACTGCTGTGAGCAAATCTGATTGTGCTAAATCCAAGTATAATTTTAACTTGGCATGTTGACTTTCCACTCTATTTGTTGTTTGATTGCCAAAATAAGGAAATTTATCAGTCCAAGCGGCTACAAACCTTTCCTTATATTGTGTTAACCAATATTTATTCAAATAAACCATAACACCTGAAAAATGTAACGAAAGTCGCTTTAATATCATGATAATAAAAAAACATATAAAAACTCTACTTGATTATATAATATATAAATAATACCTGGAAAGTCGAATACAATTTCTTGAAGTTGTTCCAGATTGAGTTGATACGCTTCCTCATTGTGAGAATTAACTAGTGTATTCCAAGCTATACTGAAATAATACCATGTTTTATTATGCTTTATCATTTTTTGCATTTTCTCATAACACTTCTATTAATGTGCCATCTACAAAGTAACCCTTTAGCATTTGGAAATGCAGTGTCATATGCTTTCATGAGAGCCAACTCTCTATCTGTAACAATAACACGCGGAAGCATATATCCGTCCATTACAGATTTGAGACACTTCATTGCCCAATCGTAGTTTACCTCTTTTTCCTTGTGCATGAACACAAATGCTATACAAAATGTCTAATTAGTTGGAGTTACACCAACTATCTCTAGAAGTGGCATCGGGTACCTGACTGTATTGTATGTCGCGTCCATCAACAACATGTCTGGAAATGCACGCCATATATTCAATGATGTTGGATGCCCAAAAAATAAATCTTCTAGCTCGTTTGATGATGTATGAGGTCTAGTATAGCAAATATAGCCTTTTTATGTAAAAAAGACACAAGCTCTTGCATTGGTGTTTTTCCAGCTTTTTTCCTAGACGAAATTTTTGGCTTGCATTGTATATCGTTTTTAAAGTAGACATATTTTGAGGATTTTATTTTTTCAAAGTAGATAAAATGTTTTGTGGCTTTACATTTTTTTTCTAACAAATCATTCACTAACTTAGACTCACTTTCAGACAACCGTCGTGCATATGCGTGACCTTCTAGGTGTAATGCTGGTTCATGATTATGTGTGTCACATATGACACTTAATGTCCAACAATCATCATACAAATATTTCCCTTCCAAACCAAAAGGACAATCACATTTTTTTGTGCCAGTATTTCTAGTTGAGGTTTTTTTACTAGTGTATTTACCACCAACATCACAATGAAAAGAGACATGTTCATTAGCTTTAGATCTTTTAATCACAATAACGTAACCAATTGAAAGTCCTGTTTCTTTCACCCAGTCTATTAAATCTTGACGAGAATTAAACACCTGAAAACGAATTTTTAACAAGTTTTAATGCTTTGTAATTTTTAATACTAACCTATAAAATATACTAGGTACTAAAATTGTTTATGTACTTACAGTGTCTGTTTCAAATTCTGATTTGTTGCGTGATACGTAGTTGCTTTCATTCCTGATTTCATTTTCTTCATGTTGAAAATACCCGATTTCATTCCTGATTTCATTTTCTTCATGTTGAAAATACTCGCTTTCATTACTGACTTCATTTTCTTCGTGATGATTTTTTTTTGAAAATACTCCGACCAACTCATTTTTACTTAATTAGGTGTTTGTTTTGTAATTTAGGTATGATTCATTTTAAAAGTCTATAGTATAAGTACATATTTATAGCTCATTGTAAAAGAAAAAAATTTATGATTGAAATACACTTATCATTTAAGTGCCCATCTTGTTACTTGATAATATTGCACATTTCAAGATTAAAAGATAAAAAGTTGATATGTATAATTGAATTGTGATAAAAAGTGTTATCAATATAATTGATTTATGATAAAAGATGTTATCTAAATGTATAATTGAATTTACCCATTACATCCATTAGTACAAATTATTCACTTTTATTATTATTTACTTACCGATTGTAGTGCTGGTATAATTAAGAAAGGAAAAAGATCCTCTCAAGTTTGTTTTCAACATGATAGGTAAAGTTGTATTCAATGTGAGGAGTGCATAAAAAGTGAGCCCCTAATTTTGATTAAAAGAAAAACATTTATCAATTTATCATGTATTTGATTGGCCAACATGACCTATCATGTTGAAACCAACTTTAGAGGATTTTAGTCCATTAAGAAAGTGGTCTTTTATATTATAAGTGTTGTAAATATACACAAAACAAATATAGATAGGTTTCATAAAAGTTGGTAGGTTTCATAAATGTATATAGGTGCTATACTCGGATGTGACTTTCATAAAAATATGTGCTATAAATTTTAATAAATTATCAGTGCATATAGGAGATTTTCCGTGAGAATAGACGACCAGATTGAATCTTGAATCATGAATAAGTAGCTAATAAGTCAGAGTAAGGTTTGCATCCATGTAGGTTGCAAGGAAAAAATTACCTCTAACTTAAATGACAAGCCCATGTTTCAGTAGCTAATTTGTATCTAAAATAAGTACATTAGTGACTAATACCTCAAGGGTATTTCCAATGAGAGATCTTGCAAAGAAAGACTTTACTATCACAAGACCTTAATTTTTTTTTTCGTCATTGGATTTGCAAACAAATTTCTTATGGAAGCTAAGGTTGCGTTTAGTTGGAGAAAAACTTTCTTAGTTTTGTGTTTTTAGATTTGTAAAAAAAGAAGGAGATTTATTTTCCACATAACATAGAAAGCGCCTTCATGTGATACTATTTTTCATTCTCAAAAAAACAAGGGGGGTTATAAAGAAAACAAGGAAAACAAATAAAATGTGTTTTGAAGTTTCCCTTGTTAAGTTGGGAAATGCATGTTTTGTGTTTTGTAGAGAATTTTATTGGAAAACAATGATTTGAACGCGATCTCTGTTTTTCTTATTTTCTACTAAACATTTTGTGGAAATAAGGGTGTTCTCCTTCCAACTAAACACACCCTAAGTTTCTTGTAAAATACTTGCCGAACCTTAAAAATAAACATGCACCATCTTGGGTCGTGCTTAGCACGGCCAACGAGAATTACCTAGTAAAAGAAATAAAAAGATAAAAAGATTAGTTAAGTGATTACTTACAAGTTTGAAGAAAATCCCTTTTTTTAATAACCTAAACACAACCCAAACGTCGTGTACTAACCCCGAACACTAAAATTAAACCGTTAAATCTTGAAAACCACGAACAAAGAAAGAAAACGGCGACGACGGTGGGTGGCAGCACGTCAGCGGCGGCCGGCGGTGAGCGGCAGCCGGCGGTGGAGAGAGGTGGTGGTGGTGGTGGTTCTAGAGAGATGGAGCAGAGAATTCTAGAGAGAATGAGGAGAGAATTCTCTTTCTCTCTCAAGAATGAAGAAAATGAGATAAAATGAGAAGGTTGTGGTATTATAGTGGAAGAGAAAGGGGGAGGGGGTTATCTTTTCTTTTCATTCCTTCCAAAATTACTAGTTTTTAGTCCGTAAAAATTATATACTTTATCCGTAACAATATAATTTTTAAAAAAGTCACTAGATTATTAAATTAGCTTCGTAACGAATATATATACGACCATATTCACCGGAATCTAAAAACTATTATTTGGACTACAGGTGTAAACTAATCACATGGACCATTATTGTAATCTTTGTAATATTAAGGCTCGGGACTTGTTTAGGCTAGATAACAATTGATCGAGGGCTCGAAATTCATACCATTGCATTTAAAACAATTTTTCCATGAAAAGTGAGTATTTACACGACTAGTGTTTCATAAATGTTTTATAAAACTTATTTAAAATGTTTGTTATTTATTGGGTAGTCATCGGGTATTACGGGTAAGCTTTGTCCGTAAAATAAAACTTTAACTTGAAGATTCGCGTTTTTAACAAACGTTTTTGAATAAAAAGTTAAATAATTTATTAAATATTTTTATTAAATAAATTGTGATAATTAAATATAAACTTAATTATTATCATGTCGGTACGCGTTAGGTGCGGTTTTTCACAATTTGCGAGATATGTTCTTGTTTTCAAGTCAAATGAGTTCAGAAATGTTAAAGAGTGAAATATAAATAATAATAAGTATAATTTATTATTATAATAAGTTTGGAAAATTACCGGTTGTTACACTCATTGTGGACCGTTGATGATTTGTTTTCATATGAATTCTTCCTTTTTGTTGAGTGTTTATACCTTAACGGACTTATAATGAAAAACGAACCAGTAAAGGTAATTTGTACACTAGCATACAATAATAAGTTTTGTGGAAAACTAAAAGGGGGTTGAATAGTTTACCACTTTTTAATTTAAGGTTTTAAAGTGTTTATAAAAATTCTAGATTCGACTTTATGTGAATTCAACACTTGCACAATATAAACAATATACTTATCGAAAAATCAATAGGATAGTATGAAAAAAATAATGCAAGGAAAGAGATAAGAGTAAGAACAATCAAACCACAACGCGAGGATTTATAGTGGTTCGGTAACAAAGCACCTCTTTGCCCTACTCCACTCCTCGAGCACCTAACTCGAGAGTTTTCTTCACTATGTCAACAAGCTCCCTTATGGCAGAGAAAACCTTACACAACTTTCGCTTATCTTGATTTCCGACACTAAGCTAGATGTCGAGTTTTAATCTTAGCTAGAACCAATCTACCACAACTTCACAACTTCACTACACAACTTGACTTCACGACTTGATCACGATTACACAACTTCTCCACACCTTAGTTTTCTTCACACCACCACTTCACCAAGCCACTACTATAATCACACCTAACTAACACTACTAGGAAAGAACACCAATCTAACTATACTTACAACAATCATCATGATCTAACAACTACACAACTTTGCAAGATTTACAAGTTATGATATGGATGCAATAAGATTGCAACAACACACAAAGGTGTAATACTTCTTCACTTAATGATGTAAGTATTCTTCTCTTGCACTTGAGGAATTGAGCTTGGATCACTTGGAAACAAAGCTTTATGATTAGATGATCAAAAGATTTTAATGAGATATATGAGTTGTTTTAGAACAGAAAGAATGAGTGCAAAAGGTGAGAAAATAATGAGGAAAAGTCCAGTATTTATAGGACAAACTAGAAGAGCCTCTACCTATGGGCGGTCCCCTTAAATAGGTGGGCGGTCCCCTTAATTTTAAGGGGGGCTCCCGTGTATTTAAGGGGGCCGCCCTAGACTAGGGGCTCCCTAGTTTGTCTTTTGTGTAGGGATAATTTTCTAGAACTTTTCTAGCTGTTTTAGGTCCGAAAATTTAAATTTCAAAATGTTTATTTTGAATAAAACATTTTTTTTAATTGTAGAAAATATTTTGTAATGTTTATAAAAATGTTTACAACATTTTATAAAAGTGTGAGGTTGAATAAAAATTTTCTTTGATCATAAAATGCATTAAGCATTTATTTATTCATACCTTTAAGTGATATAATTTTCGAAATGAAAATTTACTACTAATTACTTGTTTACGTTTAATTTTACATTGAACGTTTTTATATTTTGTGATTATCTAAACGTAAAGATGTGAAAAATATTAATAATGTTTTTAGGCATTATTTCTATCAACAATCTTCCCCTTTTTGATGATTATAAAATTTAAACTCATTGAATGTAAATCTATTTTAAACAAGTATTTAGTGAGTTTTATGTCATCTCTCCCCCTTTTTGTAGAATCAAAAAGGCATCGTCGAGAATTGCTAGTAAAATCGACGGAATAAATGCTCCCCCTTGATGTGTGCTCCCCCTCGTTCGAGGGCACCAAGGAATCGAGCTATGGTTTCTTGGCTACAAAAACGAGTTAGAACAATACAAATATTTCTAACATGTAGCAAGAAGGAAGGAAAAATATGACAAGTGCAAGCAAACATCAAAGCAAAAGATACTTTATTCATTTAAGACAATGTGTGTGAATAACACACAAGCATGCATAAAAAGAAAAACAAATATGCTTTAGAAGCATATTAATACATAAAAAAATCCTAAATAGCCATAGAAGGATTTTTGACTTGCTTGTGACACAAAAGGGTTTGACGATTATTTGGAGGCATATTATGAGATTAGTTGGTCAGAGAGTTTGGAGCGGAGGCGGTTGTGGAAGGGTAATCTCTTTGAACTCTAGGTGGTGGATGAGGTCGAGTGAGGAGGAATTCAATCCAATTGATATCCTCACTTAAAGCAAGGAATTGTTTTTGGGTGAAGATGCAACAAGGGCAATACCCAACATGGGTTTCAACTTGGTTAATGTTGAGGGTGTGTGGTAGGTTTGGAGAGTAAGGTGATGAGGGAATGTTGTTTTGTTGTTGTGAGAGATGCATGGCTAAGAGATTTGATAGGTCTTGTAGTTGATTAATGTCATCAACTAGGCTTTCTCTACTTGGAGATAGAGGTGGTGTGTGTTGAGTTTAGTTGTCACTTTGAGGTGGAGCTTAAGTGTGAGTAACATGTGAATTGATGGGTGAGATGGGAAATAGAGGATGTGAGACAACTTATGGTGATGTGGGAGTGTCCTTAATGTAAGGATTTGGTGATGCATGATTGGGGTGATTGTTTTCTTGAGATGGTTCATGATGAGGAGTGAGTGGTTTTGGCATTGGTGTAGGTGAACTTACATTGAGCTCATTGAATGTGTTACAAGGGTTTAGTTTCTTTCTCCAAATGGGTTTCACATTTATTTTGGCTACCCTTGATGGTTTGGATGTGGGTTTGTTAGGAGATGTCATTGGTGAGGATGATTGTGATGATGATGGTTGAGGATGTATTTATAGTGGAGGAAAGGTTTAAATTAAAAAGAATGAACATTTAAAGGATCAAATCCAAGAAATATTTGTGAATTTAAGAAAATAGTAGCTAAGTCTAGGGGGTATATGGTCAAAAAGGGATAAAAAACTGTTATACCCGTTGACAAAGCAAAACATTCAACCCTTTATATATATTAAATATAATAAATATATAAATATATAATAAGAATCAAAAATCTCAGTGTAGAAAATCCGGAAATATGATTCCCGGGTCGTTATCCCCAATGAGGAATGCAATGGAAAGTCGGAAGACGGTTTGATAATCGATGCTTGAATTGAACAAAGATTTTTTGATTGTTTTTCTAAATCTATGAGAGATTTAATGCAATCTACACTAAAAACAATTAAGGCAACACAAATTTAAACTAAAAACGCAAACGGGAGTCCTAAAACGCGACTTAAAAACCTTAATTTATCAAAATTAAGTCCTAAACTGGTCTTTTTGACTTTTATAAGTCCTAATTGACTAAAATGCTAGAACAAAGAAAACTAGACCAAAAATGGAAGTGAATTAAGCTTAAAAATACGAAAAACGTGAACGGGATTCAATCCTGTTCTTTAAAAAATCGAATTTTGTAATTTTAACCCTATGAAAGCAAATCTAATTTTCCTAAGTCCTAAATGTTAAAAGAAAATTTTCTAAAAAAGAATTATATTTTTTGACTTTTTTTATGAATTAAAAACGATTTTAACGAAAATTAAATATAAAAAATACTAAACGATATTGGAAAATTCTGAAAAATGCAAGAAAATACTTTAAGTCATGAAGATTGCAAGAAGAATAAAAGCTTGGACAAAGAGCTTATAAATAAGCCGTAAATAAGCCCAAAAGGGCTGAATGGCTTATAGGCTAAAATGCCCTTAAATATCAATCCACTTGGGACTATAACGAAAAAGTCCCAAGGGCGCAGCGGTAGTGTGCGTGTGTTATAAGGGTTGAGGGTGTGAGGTCCAGGGTTCGAGCCCTGCTCACCTTGGACTTCCACCTTCCCTTTTTTGTTTTTTTTAAAAAACTTTTTTTCACAGCTTATAAATAAGTTGTAAACCTACAACTTTTGTGAAAGCACTTTTTGTATAAACCACAAATAAGTCGTAAGTAGTTAAAATGACACTTCAGTATAAGTGGTTAAGTTAGAATTTCAGCTAGGTTGGTTTTCGATGTGACTCTTTTCTATAGATATATTCCCTTTTGTGAACATTATCCGCTGAAGGAAGTGATGACGAATCTTTTATATTGATGTTTTGTTCGTTAGTGTTGAACGGGATTCTACTAAAGTCTATAGCCCCTTTGTTTATCACACATTATTGGGATTCGTCTAACCTACGCCATAGTCTCTATGAGAGCTTGTTTCATCCATAGAGCTTGTTGACATAGCCTTTCTGGCGCTTACAGATTCCGCTTCGGTTATGGAGATGGCAAGTTGCGGGTTGCTTCTTCGAAAAAACCAATGATGTTAGGCAACATCTTTTATAACGTGCAAACACCACTAGTGCTCTTGTGATCTACGTAATCTCCCGCATGATCCGAATCCGCATACACTTTGTTTCTATTGGGCACGGAATACCTTATGATTCCATAAATCTAAATGAGTAGGCCATTCTTAATTGTATGGAAGATACGTTTAACCGTTCTAGGATAAGAGCGTTTTTGGATCCTCTTGAAAGCGTTGCACAAAAGGCAAACACTAAAACAATGATATCGGGTCTACTTGCGTTACAGTATTATTACAACTACCTATCATGCCTCTATATTTGGTATTATCTACGGACTCAACTTCTTTGTCTCTCGCCTACTATTGTGCCCTCAATCTTCAATGCTTATCTCCAATTTTAATCCTCAAGAATTCTTTATTCATAAGGAATTATTGCCACTTAAGAAACGAGGTCATGACCGATCACCCTCCTCTACTTCTGCCCTACCTCAAGCATTTGAGATAGGAGAAAGCTCTTGTAAGACAAGTATGGAAAGTCACGAGGAGCAAATTGAGGAAATTTTGAATCATCTAGATGAACTCTCTCGACCGCATTGAGCACATAGAAGACAAGATAGAAGGTCTTAGAAAAGGTCGGGTGACCATACAACAAGATTTTGACAATCTGGAAGCTGAACTCTGAGAGTCTCATACTCAAATTGCTTAACTTAAAAGAAAGCAAATGGGAAATAACAGCAAGATTGCTTTGGCTCGTTTCAGGATTGCTAATCTAGAACAAATCATCAAAGATATCCAGGTTCGTCACCAAGCAAATAAGGAAAGTCTTCTGAATGCAATCTATGAACACAAGAACAGTCAGGAAGGACCATCGGACTACTAGATTAGATACTAGTTATAGCTTTTAACCTAACCACGGGATGTGTGATATAAATAACAATACTTGTCAAATTTTGACTATGTATAGGCAAGTTGTTCATGATATAATACAATGGTGATCCCGTTTTATATTCATCATGTGCCCTATATTACATCTTTGTCATCATCATTATGAATC
>BQNB010162901.1:0-14504 GCA_026074375.1 Tanacetum coccineum | reverse complement strand
TTTGCTTTTTTTATCTTTCTCTTTATTCGTATTTCAGGTACTTGTAAAACATTGGAGATAATGTTCAAAATAAGTGTAGGGGAAATAAAGCATTAGAAACTATTCCTTCATTTACAATTGCTTTGTCTTTAAAAAGATGAGTAATATACTGAAACGTAGCGTAGACGGTAATTTAGACCCAAATTTAAATTTTTTTATAGCACATACTGAAAACTAAGTATTAATAGCGTCTCATGGATAGAAGTTATATGACTAGCAAAAAAACCCTACCACTAAAAAAAATTCCACCATAAAAATGTGAGGTTCGCCCCTAGATCTTTAGGAATTAAGCTCCCATCTTTGGTGCTTAGATAATTTTAACCTTTAGCTTGCTCGAGTTAAGAAATGAGCAATCACATGTGTCTCGTTCATGGATTTGATCGAGCATGTGTGGTTTTGTCGCTTTTTCTGGAGCATTGGTATCGGTTAGAATTATATGAGAGTGTACCAGTAGTATATTAAATTTGTTTTAGTGATGCATCCCGAGACCACTAGTGAGATCGCGTTCATGGGATTAGGGTTTGCTAAATGATAAGAGGCACTAGGATAAACCCTTGTTTTAAACCTGTATTTTGTATAGTTATAATGGTCACCTCGATCATATAACTACCCCTACACCCTTGCTATGCACTCATTTTTAGTGCAAGATGCCCCTAGTACACCCCTCTGAGCCTATCCTTTTCGCGGTTCTTATAATTTTCCGGTGGATTCTGGATTATTAATGAAGAGCATTGTTTACACCCACACCAAATGTTACACCCAAATCGCCTTAGCCTTCCATGTATGTACTCATTTTTAGTACATTATTGTCATCACATCTGTTAAACCCCAGTTAATTATTTACTTGAGTACATGGTTGCTAAGTCGAGTCAGTATTAGTGTATACAGTTTTGGGACGATTGGGATTCATGGTAGTTTTCATTATACGAAGAAATGGGGAAGAAAAGTTAAGTCATTACCCCTATGATTGTCTAATATTCTCCCTGTTATGTTGATCCTTCTCAATTCGGGTCATTAGTTAGTTTATGTCTTTGAGTATTAAAACTCAAGTGTAGGGGTGCATCTATAAACCCCAAGTAAAGTTTATTAATGTTCAAGCAAATGGCAGGGCAAAAGTGTACTAAAAAAATAAAAAAAATAGTGAAAAAAAGAAAAAAAAGAGAAAAATAAATAAATAGAAAAAAAGAAGAAAAAAATATGTACGGGCTGCCATTTTGCTTATGTTTAGGTTTATGTTGAAGAAAGATTCGATGGCTTAGCAACGACTCTTACATGTTTTTCGTATTTAATTAGCTTGCATATGCCACCAGTCAAATTACCTCCACATAATTTCCCCAACGTGTTTCCTTTTACCCTTACACCTTACATCACAACCCTTTAAAGACCTGTTGATAGTAATTCCTAGGTGCTTACGCCAAAGCGGTGGAGGTTTTTGATCCTTTATCAAGCTTATGGTAATTTATATACTATGACAGGTAGTGAGTGTTATATTCCTGTTTCCTATATTGTTAGAATTCATTATTACACCCGAAATAATAAGAGAATCCAAACACTTATGTGAGGTGCTAGTGTTAAGTTTCGTGCGTTAATTACGAGGTTTAATTGGTTATGCCTATAATTATCTTTATTGAGTAGGTGCTTTTCAGAGTTTACTAGCCCCGATTTTGCTATTTACTGGTAGAAAAGCCCAATTTGCTTAAGGACATGCAAAAATCCCATGTTTAGGGGTATTTTGATGAGGTGTTTAATTTTATACACTTTTCGGAGGTCTTTTAAGCTCTGAAATTATGCAAATTTCTCATTTATCGTGCTTAATTCTTGTCTTTTTTTGTCATTTTTGCATTGGAAGCATTTGGAGGAAATACACATAACTTGGACTCAATTTGGGAAGAAACAGGACTTTGATGCAACTCTACACAAAGATGATCGAGATTTGGCATACAATGCGTGGAGACAGTGTCATAATTTCTTGTTATGACGTCAAAGTCATCAAGAGATGACGTCAAGATTTCTTGTGACGACATCGAAGTAGCCGACCTTAAGAAGCCCGAAGAAGATTCTACGGGTTGATGACGTCGCAATTTACAAGCGACGTCGTCTCGCCGTAATCCTATATATACAAACCCTAGTTTTTGTGTTTTGTGTAAAAAACTTTAGAGGATTGAACCTATACTTTATAGCCTCGTTTTTAGACGAATTTTAGGGTTTTATAACCCTTGTGTAACCACCATAACTCCATGTTTAATTGAAGTGAAGTCCTTTATTCCTTTTAATCTTTTGATACGTCTATGTATTGTTTGATTAACTGTTCTTCGCTTTCAATTAACATGCTTGGCTAAATATAATATGTGTTTGCTTATGATTGCATGAAACCTAGTTGTTTATCTTTTCTTATTAGTTCTTGTTAATGATGTGGCTTCGTTTTAGGCTTAAAAAGCTAGTTCTTAAATTGCATGGAGACGGTCTTAGGGAAACGCGGCTAGGTTAGAGGTTACCACGGCATAGTCTTCGTAATACATTGCCATTTGGGTGGATCGAGTTAGGTGTTTAATTATTAAGTACTTACAAATTCCATTACGAGGGTAACAGGTAATAAAATTAGATAAGACAACTATAGAGTAGTGCATGATTAGGTAAACACATTTGTTTAACCATAAGAGTTTTCCATCAACTTTACTTTTCTGCATTTAGTATAGAATTAGGATAGTTAATTAGTTTAATTAAAACCCCTTTTAAAACCCGAGATTTTACTGCTTCCATAAAATATAAAAAATACAAAAATTATCTATATTCTCGACTCTAGACTTTAGTGACCTTACCATTTCGAGATACACAATACTATTAACCTAGAGAACGATAATAACCCCCTAGTCTTGCCTATATTACACTACAACGGTTTGGTACACTGCCTAGGAGGGTTGTAAAACTTCGGTTTGCAATCACCTACACATAAAAAATGTTTAAAATAAGTATAGGGGGTAATAAAAGCCTTAGAAATTATTCTTTCGATTGCATTTGCTTTATTCTTAAAAAAGATGTGTAATATACTGAAACATAGTTTAGGACGGTAATTTTAGCCTAAATTTTAAAAAAAATTATGCCATATATCGGTGAAACTATAGTATTAAAAGCGTCTCATGGATAGGAGTTATATGACTAGCACAAAAAAATCCCTACCACTCAAAAAAATTCTAACCCCCCCCCCCCTAAAAAAATGTTAGTTCACCCATTAAATCTTTAGGAATAAAGCATTCATTTTTAGTGCTTATGAGAGTGTACCAGTAGTATTATAGATTCTAGAACTTACTTTAGCGATTCATCCCGAGACTGCTAGTGAGATCGCATTCGTGCGATTAAGATTTGCTAAGTGATAAAAGGCGTTAGGATAACCCTCTTATTAGCATTCGTTTGTTATAGTTATGATGATCTCCTCAATCATATAACTACCCCCACACCCTTGTTGTGCACTCATTTTTAGTGCAAGATACCTCTAGTGCACCCCCTCTGAGCCTTGTCCTTTTCGCGATTCTCATAATTTTCTGATGGGTTCCGGATTATTAACGAAGAGCATTGTTTACACCCCATCAAAATGTTACACCCAAATCGCCTTAGCCTTCCTTGTATGTACTCATTTTTAGTACATTATTTTTATCACAATTGTTTAACCCCATTGTTTACTTGATTACATAGTTGCTAAGTCGAGTCTATTGTTAGTGTATACAATTTTGGGACGATTGCGATTCATGATGGTTTTTATTATATGGAGAAATAGGGAAGAAAGTCAAACTATTACCCTCATATTTGGCTAATATGCTCCATGTTTATTGATCATTTTCGAGTCATTAGTTAGTTTATTTTCGAGTATTAAAAACTCATGTGTAGGGGTGCTGTTATAAACCCCAAGTCATGTATATTTATTTATTCTCAGCAGATGGCATGGTAAAAGTGTATATAAAAAAAATTAAAAAATGAAAAAAGCAAAAAAAATATGTTAGAATATACGGGATGCCATCTTGCTATTGTTTATGTGAAGAAAGAGTCAAGAAAAGAAAAAAAAAGAGATTGATGTATAGTTGTGTATTTGTCCTAGTTTTTTTTGAGTCTTGGCTTAGCAACGCCTTTTAAATGTATTATGTAGATAATTAGCTTTCCACCAGTCAAAATTCCCCCACATCCCCCAACCGTGTTTCCTTTACCCTACACCTAAGCATCACAAGCCTTTAAAGACGTCTTTGATAGCAATTCCTAGGTGCTTACGCCAAAGTGGTGGAGGTTTTGATCCTTTATCAAGCTTATGGTAATTTATATACTATGATAGGTAGTGAGTGTTATTTATTCCGTTTCCGATATTGTTATAATTCATTATTACACCCGAGAGAATGAGAGAATCCAAAAACTTATGTGAGGTGCTAGTATATATTTTCCGTGCTTTTAATTACAAGGTCTATCTGGTTGTGCCATAAACTATCTTTATTAAGTAGGTTAAATGCCCCTGACTTTGCTATTTACTAGGTAGAAAAACTCATTTGCTTAAGGACAAGCAAATCCCAAGTGTAGGGGTATTTAATGAGGTGTAATTTCTATGCTTTTAATTACAAGGTCTATCCGGTTGTGCCATAAACTATCTTTATTGAGTAGGTTTATTTACTAGGTAGAATAAACCCATTTGCTTAAGTACAAGCAAATCTCAAGTGTAGGAGTATTTGATGAGGTGTTATTTTATACACTTTTTCGGGGCCATTTAAACCCCAAAATCATGCAAATATCTCCATTGATCGTACTTAATCGATTCTTTTTGTTATTTTAGCATTTTAAAGGCATTTGGAGGAAATACACGTGACTTGGACTCAATTTGGGAAGAAACGGGACAAGATTGTAACTTTACATGAAGATGATCATGAGATGGCATACAGTTCGTGGAGACGGCGTCACAATTCCATGTGACGACGTCAAAGTGTTCAAGAGACGACGTCAAGATCTTTTGTGATGACGTTAGAGTAACCGACACTGAGAAGCCCATAGAAGATTATGCAGGTTCATGACGTTGCGAATTGTATGGGACAATGTCGTGACTTATTCCCTATCTATACAAACCCTATTTTTCATGTTTTGTGTGGAAAAATCGTATGGAAATCGTTAGTAACCTTTGGAGCAGACATTTAGGTTGATTTTTAGGGTTTCTCAACCCTTGTACACTCATCATAACTCCATGTTTAATTAAAGTGAAGTTCTTTATCCCTTTTAACCATTCGATATGCCTTAGTGTTGTTTGATTAATTGTTCTTCGCTTTCAATTAACATGCTTGGCTAAATCTAAATGTATTTTTCTTATGATTGCATGAAACCTACTTGTTTATCTTTTGTTATTACTTCTTGTTAATGATGTGCGCGTTAGGCTTTAGAAAATTAGCTTCTTAATTGCAAAGTGAAGACGTCTAGAGAAACGCGGCTAGGTTAGAGGATACCCACACAATAGTCTTCATACTACCTTGCCATTTGGGTGGATTTTGAGTTAGATGTTTAATTTATTAGATACTTACACATTTTATTACGACGGTGACGGTAATAAAATTAGAGAATACAACTAGGGAGTAGTGCATGATTAGGTAAACACATTTGTTTAACCATACGAGTTTTTCTATCACTTTACTTTTTCACAATTAGTTTAGAATTAGGAGTAGTAAACTAGTTTAATCAAACCCCCTTCAAACCCGAGATTTTACTTGCTTTCTAAAAAATATAAAAACACAAAATATTCTTCTTTCAACTTCTAGACCTTAATAACCATACAATCCGAGCCTACCCAAACTATTCCCCTAGAGAATGATAATAACCCCCGAGTCTTGCCTGTATTACACTATAACGGTTAGGTACACTACCTAGGAGGGTTGCAAAACTTATGCGTTGCAACCCACCGCTATCAATTGCCTTGATAGGTTTAGCGAGGTCTCTTGGGCATTCCAACTCTCATGGTCATAGAGAGCAAGATTCTCTATGAGTTCCCAAGATTCTTTGGCGGTTTTGTCATGAAGCTCACCACCGATCAAATGATCGATGGCTTGCCTTGTGGTAGAATTGACATGGTCATAAAATATTTGGACTTGGAGCCAAAGATCCATGCCATGATGAGGGACTTTTTGAAGTAAGTCCTTAAAACGAGTTCATGCTTCGGAAAGAGATTTACCATGATGTTGTTGGAACATCAAGATGTCATTACTAAGTTTGGTAGTTCTTCTCGGTGGGAAAAACTGAGAAAGGAAACGGGTAGTGAGATCCTTCCAAGTGGAGAAGGATCCCGTGGGAAGACGTTCAATCCAATTGCTAGCTTGATCGCAAACGGAAAAGTGAAATAAACGCAGTTGCATCCTTTCCTTATTTTCAACATTAGGTCAAGTGAGTCCACAAGTTTTAGAAAATCCTTAAGATGTTGATTTGGATCCTCGGATCGAAGTCCGTGGAATGCACATCCATTTTGCACCAAACGGATGGTGTCGGATCGCAGAGGCACCACATTGTTCCCATCGGGGAGCTCAATGGTGTTTTGATAGCCCTCGTGGCTTGGTCGGGAATAATCTCCTAAAGTACGGGGTGGATTTTTGTCTCCCATGATGGTTATCGAAAAGGAAGGTTTAAAAAACAAAGGAAACGAAGAAAAGATAGACTATAAGAAAGCTACACTAAAAAGAAAAATAAAATCTTACTTGATATGAATCTTTTGAGTAGACCTAAGTTAGATAGAATCTGAAACCTAGACTATTCCCCGGCAGCGGCGCCAAAAACTTGATGCGGCGGGTTGCACCACAAAAGTTTTACAACCCTCATAGGTAGAGTACCTAATCGTTGTAGTGTAGTATAGGCAAGACTCGGGGGGTTATTTATCATTCTCTAGGGGAATAGTTTGGGTAGGCTCGAATCGTAGGCTCACTAGGGTCTAAGGGTTAAAGGAAGACTATTTTTTGGTTTTTTATATTTTTTGAAAGCAAGTAAATCTAGGGATTTGATTAAACTACTAAACTACACTACTCTTAACTATGCAAGAAAAGTAAAGTGGGGAAAAACTCGTATCATTAAACTAACGTGTTTACCTAATCATGCATACTCCCTAGTTGTTTTCTTAGATTTTATTACCTGTCACCCTCGTAATAGAATGTGTAAGTATCTAATAAATTAAACTCTTAACTCGGTATCCACCCAATAGTGATCTAGTCACATGTATCCTCTAACCTAGCCGTGTTTCCCTAGACGTCTTCGCTTTGCAATTAAGAAGCTAGTTTTCTAAAGCCTAACATGCACATAATTAACAAGAAGTAATAACAAAAGATTTAACAACTAGGTTTCATGCAATCATAAGCAAACACAATTAAATTTAGCCAAACAAGTTAATTGAAAGCGAAAAACAATTAATCAAACAACACATGGACATATTGAATGATTAAAAGGGTAAAGGAACTTCACTTCAAATAAACATGGAGTATGAATGAGTACAAAAGGGTTTGGGAACCCTAAAAATCGACCACAATAGCTACTCCACAAATACTCTATGTTTTTCCTCCCTAAAACATGAAAAATAGGGTTTGTATATATAAAGAATAAGTTGCGATGTCGTCTCTTGTTATTTGCGACGGAGTCAGCCCGCCGAATCTTCCATGGGTTTCTTTTAAGTCGGCTACTATGACGCCGTCCGAAGGAATCGCGACGTCATCGCCTTCAAACATTGACGGCGTCAGAAGGAATTGCGACGCTGTCTCCATGAACTGTAAATCCAAAGCTTCATCAAAGTCTTGTAAGGTTGCGTCTTTGTCCCGTTTCTTCTCCAATTGAGCACAAGTTACGTGTATTTCCTTTCAATGCTTCCCAAATTCTAAAATAACAAAAATAAATGATTAAGCACGATAAATGGGGATATTTTCATGGTTTTGGGGGTTAAATGACCCAAAAAGAGTATAAAATTACACCTCATCAAGAAACTTGGGAGAACTTTTAGTGTAGTCACTTTGGACAATTTTTAGGGTTTTCTAACCCTCTTGTAGTACATACTCACATGTTTAATTGAATTGAAGTCTCTTTATCCATTTAATCATTCAATATGTTTATGTGTTGTTTGATTATATGTTGTTCTTCGCTTTCTATTAACATGCTAGGCTAAATTAATTAGCGTTTGTTTATGATTGCATGAAACCTAGTTTGTAATCTTTGTTGATAGAAATAATGCCTAAAAACGTTATTAATATTTTTCGACCTCTCTAAGTTTTGATAATCACAAAATGTAAAAACGTTCAATGTAAAATTCAACGTAAACAAGTAATTAGTAGTAAATTTTCATTTTGACATATTAATCACTTAAATGTATGAATAAATAAATGCTTAATGCATTTTATGATCAAAGGATTTTTTATTTAACCTCACATTTTTTTTATAAAAATATCACAAACATTTTTATAACTTTTACAAAACATTTTTAGATTTAAAAGAAATGTTTTATTCAAATAAATATTTTGAATTCAAATTTTCTACCTAAAAATGGCTAGAAATGTTCCAGAAAACACCTCCCTTAGAAAAGACAAAAAAGGGAACGTCCTGGCCTGGCCGGCCCCCTTAAATATACGAGCGGTCCCCTTAATTTTAAGGGGACCGGCACCCTAATTAAGGGGACCGGCCAGACAAAAAGACTCCCTAGTTTGCCTATAAATACTGGAGTGTTCCCCACTATTTTTCTCACCTTTTGCACATACTTTATTTCTGTTCTAAATCAGTTTATACTCTCCTTACACTTCTTTGATCATTTAATCATAAAGCTTTGTTTCCAAGTGATCCAAGCTTAATTCCTCATGTGCAAGAGAAGAATACTTCTTATCATCAAGTCAAGACGTGTTATAGTTTAGTTGGTGTTGTTATGAAGTTATGCTAGATCTTTTAAATCATTTATGTATATTGTGAAGGTGTGTATTGTAGTTGTGTATAATAGTTAGATTGTGGTGATCATTGTAAGTATAGTTAGATCATGGTGATCTTTGTAAGTAGTGTTAGATTAGTTCTAGCTAGGATTAGAACTCGACATTTGGCTTAGTGTCGGAAATCGGTGTAAGCTTCGTTGTGTACGGTTTTCTCTGCCTAAAGGGAGTTTGTTGATATAGTGAAGAGAACTCTCGAGTTTGGTTGATATGTGAGAAATCACATATTTGTTTTATATCAAAATATGACCCTAAAAAGATGAAATAATGCAAATTATACTTGTATATTGTGTATTTTGTCTTTTGTGTTATGTAGGTACGGATATTACAAGAATCACATGAAAAGAGCCAAAAACCGGACAAAACCGAACACGAGACGGAAAGAGTACACAAGAGCTGGGTGTTTATTGCAAAAGTCAACCATGGTCAACTTTGTTCAACTCATGTGAAGACAAAAATCCTTAAAATTACCAAAAAGACCTTGAATGTTAAATAATTTCACCAAAAGTCCCTAATCCAATTACACCGTTAGTCCTTCATTACTTTTGGACTAACAGTCGTTAAGCAAACAAATAAAAACCAAAAGCCCAAAACCCTTGGCCCATTTCCTTTATAACCGAGCCCATTATGCGACCCAAGACAACCCTCTTATAATATCTGGTCAAATGAAACATAGAAAAGAAAAGGGGGGCGGGAAAATTAGTTTTTAATGTTCACTCTTGTCCCTAATTTACCCTGCACCAAATTAACTTCGTTTAAATGCAATTAACCTATCTAGAAACCCTAACCCTCATCCGCCACATCAATAACCATGGTTATCTAGCATTGGATTCTTTTTTGTTCCATATAGGCAAGAGAAGACGTCACAAGAAGCCACGTTGGCAGAATATTAGTTTATGATTGGTTGAAGAGACGTGGCCTAATGATTGCACTCATAAAAGAAGCACAACCCCTATGACAGCCCATTGATCCATGTGCTCCATTTTGATCTAAGGATGGAAAATAGAGATGAAGAATTTGTTATCAACCAATGGCTATGATAAAAGCTACTCAACTCTCTCACACAACTAACACACCAAGGACCTAGAACCTTCACCTCTCAGCTATAAAAGGAAGAAGCCTCTCACTCACACAGGATCATCTAGAATAGAAGTAGTATAGAATTTAGTTTAGCTTATCATTTTAGCATATTGAATTTCCAATTAATGTAACTTTTAAGCTTGTATTCAGTTTAATCAATCAATATGTCACACCCCGTCTAGGCGAAAACACGAAGTGTAACATCATGGATATCATCACAACACAATAGTGTCAACAATAGAGAGAACTAAATGAACTAAACGGAACATAAGGGACACAAAGTGTCATGAAAATACCCAGCAAACATAAAATAATATCCGACGTCTTATATTGAAGTAAAAGGGGTTTACATCAATACTAAGACATGAAATACAACCAAAACAAGTCTACGCAGATCAACTAACAAACATCCAATATTCAATCAAACAAGAAATAAGCTAGGAGATTAAACTCCGCATGCAGTCTAAGGTCTCTCTAGCCACTTCTCACATTCTTATGATCTTCCTTATGCTCACCTGAAAATGATGCTTAAAAACGTCAACACAAAGGTTGGTGAGAGTCGTAGGTTTTACGACACCAATACAAGATTTAAATCAATTACGGTGATTAATAAACAAAACATGGTAGGACAGGACAGTTAAGCTAGCAATTATACAGGCTATAATACAAACGCACAAAACAACATAAACTAGACGGAACGTTGTCCCCGATCCCAAAGCATTCTCACAATAAATAGGTAGGAACGTTACCCCCGATCCAAAAACTCATAACACTGGGTAGGAACGTTACCCCCGATCCCAAATATGTCACTTACGCACCTAAAAGTCTACCAGCTAGAACTTATACTTAGGCCTGGACCATCACAACATTGAGTATTATCTCAACCCTCCAATTAGATTTAAATAGGTAGAACCACTACCCTCTAATCGGAATCACACATAATTGAGTTTTATTTCAACCCTCCAGTTGGGATTTAATAGGTAGAACCACACCCTCCAACCGAAATTACATAGCAATAGGATAGGCGTACCTCCCTATGCTCAAACCACCACACAACATAAAGCACATCACATATATTATCCACATAACTGTTATGCCTCAAAGTAAAACACATAATACAGCATTTAAAATTTTTCAAACATAAGCATCATTTCTTCCTAATAAATCATTAAGAAAATGAGGCGGGGATTATGAAACTCAACTTGGTGCTAAAGCATTCCCAAAAATCCTCACCACAAGCTATACAACAAAATAACACGTGTTAACACGGCTACTAAGGCAAAAGCTTAAGCACATGTAACTATCATATTGATGGACGTATGCCTAAGGTTTATATTTACTCTAATGGGTCAACCCCTGGCTAGCATGCTAACATTTACAATTTGTTTACACACTTTTTTTTTAGTGTTCAAAATATTACCAAAAACAATAATTTTAGTGTCACTTTACCATTTTCTAAACCACCCCTACTGACCTTTATAATTTTACCAAAAATCACAGGTTCAATATCATGTGTTTATTATCTCCATGATTTTTCCACTAATTTATTTCCCATCTTAAATGCCCCAAATAAAATCAAACTTTTAACTACTCAGTTTTGGATCTGAACGAACACTAAAAAGTTTGGACCTAAAACCATACTTAAACTCCAAATCAGAAGCTCTCCTTTGGGGAATTTTTAATATACACATAGAACTAAACTCACGTAGATTGGTTAATCCTAATTCAATTTTAAGTGGGGGTTTTACACCTCGTAATCTGACCCAAATTTACTGCTTTGACAACCTTTCTTGTAACCAACATTTGAATGACTTCCCGACCTTAAACACTTTCGAGGCCGGATGTTATGGAAACTAGACTAACTGAGATTCATCATATTCATGAAACAACACAGCCCTAAATTCTGCTCAAACCTAAATCAAGTTCTAACGCGATCTAAACGCTAACGATTACACCAACTCGTATCTAATTGATTACTAAGAACCCTAGATCCACCATAACTCTTGTTACATGAATTAAATCAATGATTAAACTAATTAAGAAAAACTAAACATACCTTAAAGCTTGTTTCCTTCACAAAATCAAAACCCTAAATTTTTTTCTCCTTCTTTTTCTCTTTGGATCGGCCGAACAAGCAATATGGGAGGGGGGGGGGGGGGTTGCGATTTTATTTTTTTGTATTTATAATCCCCTAGAATAATCCTAGATAATTCCTAATTCGAGTCCTAGTTTAATTAGGCTTTTATTTCTTTTTTTTTCTTTTTTTTCCTAAAATTTGTATTTACCATTCATGTATATAAAAATAATTAATTAATTAATTACCTTCAATGCCTTATGTTTTTATAAAAACCTAAGCTAATTTGGTAAACCATTTAGCTTATAAAATACTTTCTAAAAATAACTTTTCATTTCCTAATTCACTTTCTATATATGGGAAGTTTACTACCAACTTCCATATTTCAACCACATTATTCCTTTCCCATATCACACACTTCCTATAAATGCTTAATCCTTAAAACCAAGTATTGACGCAGCAATGCATGCACGCGTATTTCATATCCATTATCACCACACGTGAACGAATGGAATACTTAACACCAAACTCAAACACATTCAAAATGAAATGCCCATACACCTCAAAATGATATTAAGCACATATTTAAACCACTTAGCACACATATATAACACACAGCACACAAAAATTCACACAAAATGGACACTTAGCCATTTCTAAAGGTATAAACTAACCCGCTCAAATCATGGTTGTCACAATATCCCCTCTTTTTGGAAATCTCGTCCCGAGATTTAACTAGCCGATTCATCAGCACGATCTACAAACAACTGAGGATACTTAGACTTCATATAATCTTCCCGCTCCCAAGTGAACTCGGGACCACGCTTTGAATTCTAACGAACCTTCACAAGTGATATCTTACTACACTTCAAATTCCTAATCTCACTGTCCATAATCTCTACGAGTTCCTCAACAAAACGTAAAGTCTTGTCGATTTTGATTTCATTCAACGACACATGCAAATTAGCATCCGCCAAACACTTCTTCAAATTTTACACGTGGAATGTGTCATGCACACTACTCAACTCCTTGGACAATCTTAACTGATAAGCTACGGGGCCGATCCTTTCAAGGATCTCGAATGGTCCTACATATCTTGGTGCTAACTTATCATTCTTTCTAAAATGCACTACGCCCTTCCAAGGCGACACCCTTAACAATACTCGATCTCCTACCTCAAACTCTAACGACTACGCCTATAATCAACATAGCTCTTTTGACGATCTCTCACCACTTTAGGATTTTCATTTACTAGCACTACCTTATCAGTCGTTTCTTGTACCAACTCAAGTCTAGTCAAACTACTCTCTCCAATCTCTGCTCATAGAACAGGCGACCTACATTTCCTTCCATACTAAGCTTTAAACGGAGCACACCGAATGCTCAAATGATAACTACCACCAAAATCGATAACACATGCCCTCATTATATCTTCCAAAGTCTGAATCATACGTTCACTTTGTCCATCCACTTGAGGATGCTAAGCAATACTCAAATCTAATAGCGTCTCTAACACTTTCTGCAACTTCTGCCAAAACCACGAGGTAAATCATCCATCTCAATCTGAGTTGATCGTCACTAGAATTCCATTCCTTGCTATTATCTCATCAATATAAATCCTTGCCAACTTCACATCTTGAAATCTTCTTGTATAGCTAGAAAATGAGCTAACTTGGTCAGTCTATCGATCATCACCCAAATCACATCATACTTACTACTTTGACCTTGGCAATTTAGTGATAAAATCCATGGTAATTATATCCCATTTTCACTCAAGTATCTCAGGCTGTTACAGCAAACCAACAGTCTTTGGCATTGCAGCCTTCACCTCTTAAACAAGTCCGAAATTTGCAAACATAGATAGCTATATCATTCTCTATTCATGGCCACCAATACATGTCTCCAAGGTTATAGTACTTCTTATCCGCTCCCGGATGTACCAAATACTTTAATGCATGGGCCTCATCCTGGAACCTAAATACGATCCAGAAAATACAAACTCTCTTCTCTTTTTCTTTCCATCAGTTGATCTAACCCATGTAGCTTTTCTGCGAGTACGTTCTCTTGCTTAAACGCATCATGTTGGGCTGCCAGTATCATTCCTCTTACTCGTCTTGATTTCACTCTCTCCATTCTACTCAACGCATTACCCACCACATTCGCTTTATCGGGGTATTACACAAATCATTCTTCAAAGTCTGAAAAGCCTCCTCTTGTTCTATGCTCCACTCATACTTCTGATTCCTCTCAGTTAGGGAAGTAAAGGAGTTCAAAAATCTAAAAAAATTCGCGATGAACATCGGTAGTAACCTGCCAATCCTAAGAATAATCATCCAATTCCTCACTGCCTCACTCTTACT
>BQNB010162899.1:0-11836 GCA_026074375.1 Tanacetum coccineum | reverse complement strand
TCCCTAAAGGTTTAGGGATTTCGATCATGGGTTTTTAGGGAGAGAGGGAAATGAAAATCTTGTATGATTTTTTATTGTGAATGTATGTATTTTATAATGCATCAGTTTTACTCTATGTCTCTTCTAATTCATCCCACACAATATTAGCATTACTAGAATAGATCAAATATAAATCTTGGGTCAAACAACCAAGAATCCAAGATAAAACAACAGAATTACACATGTCCCATTCTTCCTGTCTTAATATATCATCATCATCATCATCATCATCTGGTCTTTCACACTTGTCATTTATAAAACCAAGTTTGATTTTAGTATGTAAAGCAAGTTTTATTGCAGCAGACTAAACTCTATAGTTTTCAGTACCCGGCCTCTAATTTAAAAGAAATAATTAGAGTACCACTATAATCATTAGAATGTAAAAAACAAAGGCTCATAATCATTGAGAACACTCAAATCCTATTTTATTACGACTGAACACAATTTTTAAAAACCAATGTTAATCGAACAAAAAACTAGTATAGTGCAACGTGGCTCTCATACCATGTAAACTTTTATAGAAACTCACCAAGAACACTCAAAAACCTATTTTATTACGACTGAACACAACCAACTACCCATTAGCTTACAATCCAGTTTTTAGTATTACAAAGAAACAAATCTAAGCATATTAACAACTTTACAAAGTCTAGCTATAACAATCTTGAGAGAGAAACAAAACTTTGATAGAGAAAATATTATTGTGAGATATGAGAGAATGAGAGATATGAAAGCCTTTTATGAGCTGAAACATTGACAATCTTTAATCTTGCAATAAGCTCCTTAATCTTCTTAGCCGAGAACACCTTTAGTCCTTGATCTTTCATATTCTTTGCATTTAGCCCCTTCAAGTTTGTATTACCAAAAACATACAAACAACACTACAAAACAAACTTTTACATATTAGCAGAATTAGTCCCTCACAATTTAAATCCAGATTTAGCTTATACTTGATATTTCAATGTACACGCCTAGCAAAAATAAATTGAAAATACTTTCCAATTTACACAATTAACAAATTACCGATGAACCATTCATGTGGATCAAATTGGTAACTTTTACTGAAATTTAAAAGGTTCCAATGTACATGTGTTTGGTGCAAAAGCAACTCTAAAGACAATTTATCCGTAAGTAATAACTTTACGTAGAGCAAAGGGTTATGTGCCTTAAGCCAAAGTGCCACATATGCGTCATTTGATTCTTTTTTCCTTTTCACTTTCTTTTTACTCGCGCACCCAAATCACTTTTCTTAGCCACTCAAGCCAAAACCGCACCTTTTGAACCCACTATACCCGATTAAAACACAAACCATCAACACAAAAATCAATTAAAAGAAACACAAAACCTTTATTTTGCGTAAGCCAATTTCCTCACATTTCGTTTGGCACAAAAAAGAGGGGGTGCAGTGGCACTGGTTTGACGTAGGGGTGAGCATAACGGACCGCAGACCGGACCGAACCAAGAAACCGTCCCTAATCAGACCGACCGGACCGGACCGAACCTATTTCGGTTCGGTCCTTGGTCCACACTTTACTTCATGTTCAGTCCTCGGTCCGGTACAGTCTTACGTACAACCGACCATTTTACCTTCTATGATCGAACCGATCGAAGAACCGCACCGAACCGAACACATTCAGTCCGATCCTCGGTCCGTGGTTTTGGGTTAAATTAGTCTCGGTCTGGTTTGGTTTTTTTGGTCCGATGAGTTTGTTATGTAGTTCTGGTTCAGAGGTACTGATTGTGACATTCATGGAAATGTTATAGGTATTCGTTTACTTCTTTTCATGTTTTTTGTTTTGTTTTGCGGAATGTAGATTCTTTAATTTTAACTATGATATAAGTACATAGAGTACTTATGTTGGGTGGATTATTGATTCTGGGGCTAGCTAACATATGGTATACATTGCAATGTTTTTGTTTAACGTCATTGATGTGTCTCATTCAAATATAATCGTTTCTCATCCTAATGGAACAGTTTCAAAAGTTAATCAAATTGAAAGTTTTAAACTTACTTAAACTACTATAATACATGATGTTCAAATTGGTTGTCCTTGGTTATCATGTTAGCTTACTTTTTGTTCATAAACTAGCTAGTGCTGATAAAGTTAGTGTGTTGTTCAATGAAACTGATTGTTTGATTTAGGACTCAATTCAAAAGTCCCTAGTGGCGACTGGTAGTATGATTGGTGGTTTATACTATATTTGACCAAGGTAAGAAACTTACCAATAGTAATGTTAAGACTTTTTGTGTGTCCAAGTGTTTGTGGCACAACAGACTTGGTCATCCTGCTGATTAAGTCTTAAGTGTCTTAGGACATAAGATTGACCTTAATGATATGTCTACTAGTCCTTGTGAGGTCTGTCACAAAGCTAAGCAGACCAATGAACTTTTTCCTCTTAGTGAACGTAAGACTATTGAGTTAGGTCAAGTGATTCAAATGTATAAGGACCATACAAGATGAAAAGTAGAGAAGGCTTTAAGTATTTTATTACCATAGTTGATGACTTTAGCAGCGTTGTTTGGGTGTCCATGTTCAAAGGAAAAAAATGAAGTTTTTTTCATATATTTTTTAATCTGATCAAAAATCAAATTGTGAAAATTGTGAAGAATCTTAGAAGTGATAATGGAACTGAGTTTGTGAATAAGCAGTTCAACAATTTTTGTGAATCAAATGGTATTAATCATCAGACATATTGTGCTTACACTCCTGAGCAAAATAGGATTGCTGAGAGAAAGCATAGATATTTACTTAATGTGGCTAGGTCTCTCATGTTCTAGGGGATATATCTAACATGTGGAATGAGTGTGTGCTGAATGCCGTCTATCCGATTAACAGGTTACCATCTGTTGTTTTATCTACTAGGAGTCCTTATGAGTTGATATGTAAATTTGAACCGAGTCTCTCTCATTTGAGATCTTTTGGTTGTTTATGTTTTGCTTTTGTGCTTAATAATACTAATAAATTCTCTCTGAAAAATATGTTTTTATTGAGTATTGTTTGGATAGAAAAGGTTATAAACTGTTTAGCCTACAAACTAAACATATTTTGTTTAGCAGAGATGTGAAGTTTTATGAAACTGTTTATCCTTTTAAAAATCAATCTTTAACTTAGGACTTTGTTAAAGAATTAAATGATACAAATAGTTTAATTTTTTTTATAACCCATTATCTAATGCACCATATGATGATGAGAGAGATAGTAACACTAAGGATGATGGCACTAAGTCATCTTTTGGGTCTATTGGAGAACCTGAAACCAATCCTTCTGATGCAGAGGGTTATGCAGACCAGTATGCCTTTACCAGTGACAAACATGTTTATAAAATAACTTCATTATCTAATGAGGAGAACATGGATCTACTCTATAATTGCATATGGTCAATCAGAAGATGTTGATCCAACTTCCGATGATAATAAGTATGAGTCTAAGGATGAGGATTTTGAAAACTTTGGTCAATTGTTTGGTTCATATGAATTACACCCAAGATAGTATAGCAGATGTTGTTATAAAACATGATAATTGTCTTTGCTTTTGTCAAATGAAATATTGTTTGGAGTAGTTAAATGATTTTGGAATGTTAGGATGTAAACCTGCTTCTACACCTATTAAAGTTAATCCTAACAAACCAAATGAAAAGATTATAAACAAGGATGATTATCCTTTAGTCATTTTGGAAAATTTTCAGAAATTGGTTAGTAAATTGATTTACTTGACCATTACTATGCTTGATATTTCTTATGTTGTGTATAAGTTAAGTCAGGCTATGCATGGTCCTTTGTATTATGAGCTTAAACTTGCTTTTAGGGTACTCTGGTATCTTAAGGGTACTCCTAGAAAGGGGGTGTTTTACAAAAAAAAATGATAAGTTTGAATTAACTTCTTTTGTTGATTCTGACTAGACAAAATGTAAGTTACAAGAAGATCTGTAACAACCGTTTTGCATTTTTTCTTGGCAGCTATCTAGTTTCTTGGAAAAGCAAAAAACACTATTTTTTAGCCAAGGCTTCACCTGAGACGGAATATAGAGCTATGTCTAATGTTGCTTGTGAGATTATTTAGATTCTCAAAGTGTTGAAATGTTATGTGACATTACTATCCTAACAGCTGCAAATCTTGTTTTCCATGAAAGAACAAAGCATTATGAGATTGACTTTTATTTTCTAAAAAAATATGACCTTTATTTTCTAAAAAAAAAATAGTTGAAGGTGTTTTTAAAACCTGTAAGATTCGGTCCGAGTTTAATACATCTGATTCTTACAAAAGGGTTTAGTTAAGCAGATGATAAAAGAATGTGTGGTTTGCTGAAATTGATGAATGTATTCTATGTTTAGCTTAAGGGTGTGTATTGAAATATCAAGTATAAGCTAAATCTGGATTGAAGTTGTGAAGGACTAATTCTGCTAATATGTAAAAGTTGGTTTTGTAGTGTTGTTTGTATGTTTCAGGTTATACAAAGTTTGAAGGGGCTAAATGAAAAGACGATGAAAGACCAAGGACTAAAGGTGTTCTTGGCTAAAAAGATTAAGGAGCTTATTGCAAGATTGTCAGAGTTTCAGCCTATAAATTTTTATAGCCTGGGTTTGTAAATTGTTGTTAATGGGTTTAAGTTTGTTTCTTTGTAAAAGTTAAGATTGAATTGTAATTGATTGAGCTAATGGGTGGTTGGTTGCATTCAGTCGTAATAAAATAGGTTTTTGAGTGTTCTTGGTGAGTTTCTATAAAAGTTTACATTAACACATAGTTATAGTTTAGATATTGTGGTTAAGTTTTTCGTGTAGCGTTAATCAATTGACGTAGAATAGTTTTCATCATTATCCGATATGACAACAACGTCATACCAGTTGTAGTTTAACTTGGGATTGAAATATCAACATGATTCAAAGTATTGTGATGGATCTATAGAAAGTAAAAAGCAAATAGTGGAGATTTGGTAATTCTAGAAACAACATTATAAGCAAGACATAAGGACGTAATTCAATTCAACGGTTTTCATTTTGAGAACAAGTTGTTTTGTATAAAAAGGATAAGGAACATCTCATTTCATCCTGAACATGAAAGGTAATGTTATGCTTTATCTGATTGGACATTTAATTAAAATAATCAAATGTACAATTAGATAAAGCATAACATTACCCCTCATGTTCATTTGAACATGAAAGGATCTTTTTCCTTTATAAAAACAGACACTATTAGATCAAGTTGTTCTCAAAACATAAGATCACATATATGGTTTGTATAATATGGATCACGGGCAAATTAATACTATTTTATAATAGTATGTTTTCATGTAAAGTTTAGCAGCCTTTTTTATTTTTTTATTATTTTTTTTATTAGAGTCGTGATGACGAAACTTGTTTGAATAAAAGGTGTGCTTTGGTCCCATGATTACAATGACAAGCAAATAAACATAGATGCTTACCTAAGAAAGTTGATTAAAATATGGGTAAAGGTCATTTATTACCAACCTACTTTCTTATTTGTACCGTAATGACCAACTTACCTTTTTTCGTATTCATTACACTTAAAAATGAGTAATGTTAAATCTTCAAAATATCCCTTAAAATTTATAATTCAATCTTTTATTTACTTTGTCACATATAAAGTCTTTTTTTTAAATGTTTTGTAAATAATTGCCTTAAAAATATTTTTTATTTTTGAAATTAATGTTCTTTATAGAATTACCCACTTTTTATCATAAAAACGGATGATGTTTTACATATTCAGGTTACCCAATCTTCACCATATTTTTCTTTTTTACAAATTCATCACAATCATTTTCTCTATCTCGATCCATATTTCAATCCAATTTGTCAAAGTGAAATTTGTATAATGCTTATCATCTCAGATGATGATGATGAAGAGTTGCCAACGTCAATGACGTTACACGAAACACTTAACCACAATATCTCAACTATTACTATTTGCCACTACAAAACCTTATCGCTATGAACGGGTACATGCCTATTCATATAATTGAGAAAATATTGCAAGTAGTTTAGATTAAGAGATATAAATACATGACTATTAAGTGGACAACTTATTAAGTTTTAATTTTATCTTATCTAAACATTAGATCTTGGAATCCTTAGCTTAAGTGATAATCTTTTGTACAACAACAAAAAACAAAAATCTTAAAATGAGTGATTTGGGCACAACCAAACGGGTAATAAATAATTTATCTACAAATTCATTAAATCCGTTCTATAATTTTAAACACCCTTCCGCCGCCACCATGGCTATTCCGATCTGATACCTCTGATTTGATTTCTACATGTTATCCACCATTCATTGAATAACGATCGATTAATGTTGTTGATCCATGTGATGGTTCTTCCCGTTTCCCGTGGGGCAGTATCGTCTTCATTGGTTCGGTTCTTTAATCTATTTTTATTTGATTCGACATGGATTTAGGGTATTTTCTTTTCAGTAGATTGATTTCTGATCTCCCTTCAATCCAAATTCAATGGGATTTTTTTGCACTAAAGAAGATGATGTGTCGAGGATTTCGACATCGATTTTCGTCTCAAATTTCCCGGATTCTTGCTCTTCAAAAGATTTATTCCACGCGTGTAAGCAATACGGTCATGTGGTTGATTCTTTTATCCCATCGAAGCGGGCGAAAGATGGTAAGCGATTTGGTTTTATTCGATTTATCAATGTCTTTAACGTCGAGAGATTGGTGAATAATTTATGTACGATTTGGGTGGGACGATTGAAACTCAACGCTAATGTTGCGAAGTTTAATAGAGATAAAGTGAAGAATAACACCAACATTGATAAGACGGATAAGGTCCCTAAGAAAAGTAGTCATAATGCCTCTTATAATGTTGATGGAAATTGGGGTAATGATAAATCGTTCGTGAATGTGGTTAAGGGTAGCAGCTTGTCTTTGGAGATGGAATCCACGCCCTCGATTGTTCTTGACGATGAATGTTTGAATGTGAAGGATCTTTCGTGTTCTTTGATGGGTAGAGTAAAAGAGTTTGCTTATGCAATGAAGGCTTTGATGCCTTGAAGATTAGTTATTTAGGTGAACTTTGGGTCCTGCTTGAATTCGAAAGTGCTAAGGTCAAGGACCTATCAGGGACAATGGTGGAGCGTGCTCGTTGTTTTCGGTTCTTAATCAAGCTTCTGATGACTTTGTTCCGGATGGAAGAATTATATGGGTGGAAGTGGAGGGTATCCCCTTTAAATTATGGTCAGGTCATACCTTCTTAAATTCTGGTCAGGTCATACCTTCAAACGCATTGCTTCAAAATGGGGTAAACTTATGGAGGTTGATGATTACGATGATATGAATTTCCATTCTAAAAGACTTTGTATCCTTACTAAGGTATATCAGAACATATTGGAAAGTTTTAAAATCATTTTCCGTGGTAAAGTTTATTGGCTGCGTGCAAAAGAAGTACCTGGGTGGACTCCGGAATTTACAGAAGATGAGGAAGAAGATGATGTATCGGTTGAAGACAATCATGGCGGTATACATAGTGATCAGGAGATTAATAATTGTAACGATGAGAGTGATGTGGAGGAGGTCCTTGAAACTGTTTTCGATGTTCCCGAAGGTCAGAAAGGCAATCCGTCGGAAGATCCCTTTGGAATCTACCCTTTACTAAACAAAGATAAGAACATTAGGGAACACAAGATTAACGAAGAGGAATACAGTTTGAAACACCCCCCGGGATTCACCCCGGTAGGAATTTTTAAACAGGGACCTTCAGAGGGGTTTGTGCAAAAGACAGGTTAATGAACAGGTGTGGGGAAGATAACTCGTTTGTGCTACTGTTGGAGGTAAAGAAACTCTGGCTTCAGTTAACAAAATGTCAGATTCCATGTTACCGGTCCGCTTTAAGAAAAACAGGAATTGCCCACGTACGGGTGGCTCTATATTAAGTTTCATAGAGGAAGTCGTGAAGGTGGGCCAAACCATGGGATATAACATGGACGGGTGTGTTAAAGATATTACGGAGATTATTAAATCCCAAGGAGAGTTTGGGATTCATAAATGAATTTTTTGTCCTTGAATGTTCAAGGCCTCACCCAAAAGGCTAAAAAAGATTGGGTTAGGGAGTTGTGTATTAAAAATAAAGTCAATTTTGTGGGTCTTCAAGAAACTAAGATGGAGTCCATTGATTTACTTAGTGTAAGATCATGTTGGGGGTAATTTAACGTTTGATTATGTGCATAGTGATTTCGTTGGCAACTCGGGAGGGATCGTGTGCATGTGGGATCCTAATTCTTTTTGTTAGTCTAGTTTTACGAGATCGGACTATTTTGTTATTATTCGTGGTCTATGGCTAAAATCAGGGATTGAGTTAATGATTGTGGTGGTTTATGCTCCTCAAGAGGAGAGTGAGAAACGTATGTTATGGGATTATTTAACTCATGTATCAGATCAATGAGGCGGTGAAATTGTTATGATGGGAGATTTTAATGAAGTGAGATATAAGTCAGAAAGATTCAGTTCGAATTTTAAAGCTCATGATGAGGATATTTTCAATTCCTTCATCCACAACGCGGGGTTGAACGAGGTTCACCTAGGCGGCAGTGCTTTTACTTGGTGCCACAAATCCACCACAAAGATGAGTAAGTTGGATAGATTTCTTGTTTCCGAAAATTTATTGCATTCTTGTCCCAACATTAATGCTATTAGCGTCCTCTGGATCCGTCATTTCCTATCTCTGACCAAAAAAAAAAAAAATCGCCCCCATTCTTTTACGATAAGCCTATATTTGATATACGGCCAATTGCATTTCGATTCTACAATTAAGTGGCTTGAAGTTGATGGTATTTTAGACAAGCCTGTTATGGACGCTTGAATGATGCTCCTGTAATAAAAAATCAATTCGAAATTTTATGATAAATAAATATACTAAAGAGAAAATTTCGAGGATTGGCTTTCCACACTACAGGGTGAATTCGAGAGGTGCGCTGTCTAAACTTAAAGAGGATCTCAGAATGTTTGATGAGGCTATTGACAAGGGTAACAGTCCAGTTGAGATGGTTCATAAACGCTTGGAGACTCTTAATAAGATACAGCAGGTCAATAACACTCATATGTCGGAAGCTGCTCAAAAAGCCAAAATTAAATGGGTTGTTGAGGGAGATGAAAACACGAAGTTTTTTCATGGTATGTTAAATAAGAAGCGTAGCCAAATGAGTATTCGGGGTATTATGGTAAACGGTTCGTGGATAGATGATCCGGTGAAGGTGAAACACGAATTCCTCGACCACTTTCGAAACAGGTTTGATAAGCCTCTAGAGAATCGTGCAAGGATTGATATATGTTTCCCTAATGTTTTATCGAATGATCAGAGAGATGACTTGGAACGTATGGTCACTAAAGAGGAAGTAAAAAAGGCTGTGTGGGATTGCGGTAGTGATAAATCCCCTGGTCCGGATGGTTTCTCGTTCAGTTTCTTTCGCCATTTTTTCACGATTAAAAAGATTAAATGAGGCTGTTGCTTGTTCATCCCGTACGAGAAAGCCGATTTGGTGTAACTCAATCTTTATTGCGTTGATTCCCAAAATTATCGACGCGAACATGGTAAAAGATTTTCGCCCTATTAGTTTGATTGGGAGCTTATATAAGATTATTGCTAAAATTTTGACTAGCCGTCTAGTTAATGTGATTGGCGATCTTGTAAACGAGGTCCAATCGGTGTTTGTGGCAGAGCGACAAATATTAGATGGGCCATTTATTCTTAACGAGGTTATTCAATGGTGTCGCAAAAAGAAAAAACATTCTCTTATTTTTAAAGTTGATTTTGAGAAAGCTTATGACTCGGTTCGTTGGGATTTCCTTGATGACATATTAAATAAATTCGGATTCGGCAACAAATGGACGTGGATTCAAAGTTGTCTTCGATCGTCTAGAGGGTCCATCCTGTCAAATGGTAGCACTACGAGGAAATTTCCAATTTCTTTAAAAGGTCTTAAACAAGGTGATCCGTTATCCCCCTTTTTATTTATTCTCATTATGGAGAGCTTACACATATCCTTTCAGCGCGTGGTGGACGGGGGCTTATTTACGGGTATCAATTTAAATTCTATGGTAAGTCTTTCTCATTTGTTTTATGCGGATGACGCAATTTTTATTGGTCAATGGAGTGAGCTCAACATTGATACCCTTGTGCAAGTCTTGGAATGTTTTTATCGGGCTTCTGGGCTGAGGATTAATATGTGTAAGAGTAAGATTATGGGTATTAATGTGGAGGACGGGAAGATTCAAAACGCGGCTTCTAAACTTGGGTGTCTTGTTCTCAAGACTCACCATTTACATATCTTGGCACGAAGGTTGTGTGACAATAGTCCCTAGAAAGGAAGCATGTAAAGAGGGTGGTGGATAAGTGTTCTCGCGTTTATTCTAAATGGAAGATACAAACTCTTTCTATCGAAGTAGATTCACTCTCATAAATCGTACTTGAGATCTATGCCGATTTTTTCAAATGTCTATTTTTAAAGTTTCCTTTCTAAAGTTTCTCAAAAACTCTGAATCCATTCGTAGTCGAGTCTTTTTAAAAAACGTCAAGAAAAATCATAAAAGTCGTAAAGCTTCATGGGTGAAGTGGGATAATGTTCTTACTTCAAAGGATAAAGGGGGATTAGGGGTTTCAAGTTTGTACGCGCTTAATAGAGGTCTTATGTTCAAGTGGATTTGGCGATTTTACTCTCAAAAGTCTTCTTTATGGACAAGAGTGATCAAAGCTATTCATGGTGATGAAGGAAAGTTGGATAAGGATGTGATTGTTGGGGGACAAACCTGTTGGGTGTTACGGGTCGTCGGACTTTGAAGTGGATCCGTAACTTTTTTTAAAAATGAACCAAAAATGAAAGACCCGGCAAACCACGAGGACCAAAAATGTAGTTTACTCAAAATGTTATTTGCACGTCACATTAGCGGAATAACCCTCGATTATATGCTCTTGAGTTGCACAAACATGTTACTGTTCGTATGAAATTGATGGAGCCAAGTTTTGATAACTCCTTCCGTAGGAGAGTGAGAAGTGGTGCTGAAGAATCACAATTTAATTCTCTGTTGGAGATTGTGCAGGCTATTACATTGGTACCTTGCGAAGACAGGTATTTCTGGTCGCTTGAGAGTGATGGGGACTTCTCGGTGGCTTCCATTCGCAAGCTGATTGACGAGAAGCGTTTCCAGGAGGTAGGCATTTCTACTAGATGGGTTAAGTCCGTACCAAGCAAGGTGAACATCACAGCTTGGAAAATCAAAACTAATGCTTTGCCTACGAGATTTAATCTATCACGACGCGGAATGGACATTGATACTCTTATGTGTCCAGTTTGCAAAGGTGGTGTGGAGACTACAAGTCATTTGTTTTTTCAATGCGTCATGTCTAAACAAATTATGCGTAAAGTCTCTTCTTGGTGGAATGTTGATTATGCGGACGTGAGCTCTTATGAGGAATGGCGTGTGTGGTTGGTGTCTATTCGGATCCCCAACAAGCTGAAAAGTATGATGGAAGGAGTCTTCTATGGTTTGTGGTGGTCTATATGGAATTTCCGAAATAAACTCCTATTCGACAACAAGACTCCCTCAAAGGCGTTAATTTTTGATAATCTAGTTTCTTTGTCGTTTAATTGGTGTAAGTATAGATGTAAAGCGTCGTTCAAATGGGACGATTGGCTTAAGAACCCTTATCTTGTTTCTGTTTGATCTAGCTCCTTGCTAGTTTAATAAATTGCCGTTCCAAAAAAAAAAAACAAATTAAGCGAACTCCATAAGTATCAGATTTATAATTTCATTTGTATATGACATATTTTATAAATGATTT
>BQNB010162895.1:1914-14505 GCA_026074375.1 Tanacetum coccineum | reverse complement strand
ACACATTTTCAGCCCACTAAATCATAACTGAGCCCATGAATGTATTTACTATAATCAATTTTGTTTATGTGATAAATGGCCCAACAATTATCACCACAATCGACCCCAAAATAAATGAGAAAAAACTACAGCCCAACATCCTTGTATGGCACCACAAACTCAAACAATGTATACCCGGGCCAGTGTACAATCAAATCTCAGCCCATCACTTTTGGTAATACCCGAGTCCATCACACAAAGTTGTTATGACTCTTCTTTAATTTCGTATATAGAAAAGAGGTTATGCTGACACATAGATCTATGATGATGTTTTGCTTTCGTGGTATTTGATCTTTAAAGGTCATTCATATTAATTTAAAACCACAAAACAATAAACCTGAGATCATATTTTTTTCCTTACGTTTCGAGTCTGTAAGTTTGAGGGGATGGGATAAGATTTAGTTTTGGAGTTGTTGGTTAAAGAAATGTGACGAAAGGATTTGATGTTGGCTATGGATGTTGTCAATTGATGTTGATTAGGGTTTAACGAGTCTGTTCCTTTTCTTTTCGTCTTTTCTGTTTGACCGTAGACTCATATGAGTTGACCCAGTTTGGGTTTAGGCTTAACAATAGATCGGTTCTCAAATGAAGACTAGACTGGTTGCCAAACAAAAGTAGTAGACCAGTTGACAAACAAAAATAGTAGATCGGTTGACAAACAAAAGCAGTAGATCGGTTCAGACTAGTGAGTAGATCGGTTGAAGCTAGCTCGAGTAGATCGGTTCTCACTAGCTATTGATAGATCGGTTCCAACTTCTTTCTTAATAGACCGGTTGCAACAGGCTTGATAGATCAGTGGTATATTTCGGTTGCAAGAAAACAAAAACCGTACACTGTCCTCTTCTTTGTCTTGATACCCAAAACAACAAAACCGTCCTTGTCTTCTTTGTTGCCTTCAGCTTTTTCCATTTTCTTGATCTTATCTCTTTGTGACTCATAAATGGAGAACAAGCCACATAAATAGAACTCGAATAAGCAATTTAGTGAGCTAAAAAGACCACGAAAAATAAGCCAAAACATGAAATTAAGCCCGGACCAAAAAGGCTTCTTATTTGGGCTCGTAATAAGCAATAAACCACCAATAAGCTCAACCTCCTTTTGATGTACAATAAAACTGATAAGACACTAGGATGATATGAACTTTTGTTGCCAAAAGACTTATGTCATGACTTTTCTTAAAAAAACACAAAAATAAGCAGTAAATAAGCTATAATGAGCCATAACCACGAGACAACACACACACACACACAAAATAAAAATAAAAATCAGCTGTGGCTTTTTGAGGACAAAACACCCACAAAAATAAGCAAAAACAAGCCATAAAAAACTGAGATCATGACGACAACAAACACAAATACAAAACACCCCCGGTTAGATCTTGATACCAATTGACATGGATCGAAAACACCTTTTCAAGGGGGTCTTGGTTGATCAAAGAATAAAAGATGAATCATTGTTATTTTAGTGAGAGAAAGTAAAGAGAGGGTGAGATGAACACAAAAAAGAAAGGTTAGATTAGAATGGAAAAGAGAAAAATACAAGTGAACATCTACCACCCCTCATGGAGAGCCATGGGGGTATTTATAATAAAAGAAAAAGCAAACTATTCCTAGTTTACATAAATGACCCATGTGTGACACGCAGTGTCCAAGACTAGTCCAATTCACGTGTAAGACGCCAGCTTCACTAAAAAGTGAGGCTAACAAAGACTATTTGAGGTACCAGTGGGTTCAGCTCCTATCAGCTTAGGAAGAGGTGGAAGAGGATCCTGAGTCTCACATTCAGACTTAGAGTCAGATGTGATCTCAGGGGCTGGTACAGATGAGGATTCATCAGCCTTGGTAAAAATAACTTTTTTGAGTAGATTTTCTCTTTCCTCTTACCTCTGCCTCCTAAGGCCTTGACAATATTACCAGGAATTTGCTCAGAGAGCAGTTGGTCAAGGGTGATTTTACTACAAGTCTATTTCTTAATGACCTTTTTCAGGTTACATATTTCATCCTTTAAAGATTCATATTCTAGATTGACTCTGATCCTCCACATAGTGAAGGTCAACATAAGTGTAGTCTAAAACATGTTTCCTTTCATCACCATTAGTCATAGACAAGAGTCTATGTATCTTTTTCATAGTGATTTCAACCCACTGACCAGATCTTTGCATCAGTCTTTTTGACAGATGGCTCGTCCTCAGCAATTGCCATGAATGCCTTTATCTTGGTGGTCTCCTCATCCTCCGGTGAAACAGATTCTTCATCCCAGTCAAATGACTCAGCTATCAAACCCTTTTCACTCTTTCTCTTTTCATTATTTCCCTTCTCACTCTTTCCTTTTGTCAAATCATCAATCCTCTTGGTTAGGACAACCATCTCAGCTTTAAGTCCCTTGTATTTTCCTTTGAAATCCTTTTGATGATTGCCAGTATTTTGGGAGGATGTTTGGGTGAAGGAAGGTGTGTAAGTTTTGGGTTTGTTGAAGAAATTGTTTGAGGATGGATAAGATGGTGTGGAGGTTTTGTTTGAAGGAGAGTCTTTTTGAAAATGACCTGGTTTCCCACAAGTGTAACAGCTTTCTTTGGATTTGTCTATGGATTTCCTAGATGATCCAACCTTCCCAAACCTTTTATAGAACATTTTCTAATTTGCCAACAGAGCTCTTTCATGATATTCAGCATTTAAATCAGTCATGAATTCATTGTTGGTCCTTTGATCTTTTTGAATATCTGAGTCGTTGTCCTGAATATGATTGTTAGAAATCAAGGCTTTTGAGCTTGAGGCCTAAATGGTAAATCTTTGTGTCCCTGACTCATAGATCTGATCAATCAGACCTTCCTCATAATTGTACTTTCCATACAAAGTGGCCAGACTATCATTTTTTATTGAGTTATTTGACCTCTGAGTTTGATTCATGCTCAGCCGTTTTCTTGGCAGGCTGTTAACAAACGTGGCATTGACTTCAGCTTGAGGAATGATAACACCATTGTTTTCAAGATCATTTAGTAAGCATTTTAGCCTTGTGAAAGTTCCATTTACTTTTTCACCTTCAAGTGATTTAAAGGCATTGAATTTGAGTCTCAAGGCAACAATCTTGGTATCTCTTGTATCAGATGGTCCCTCATGAGCTAAGATGAGATCATTCCCATCTCTTTTGCAGTTTTGCACTTAATGACAGATTTCATTAACATCATTTGGCAAGCAAGATATAATGTTACTTTTTAACTTTGATCTTGTTTTAGCAAGACGACTTTCAACATTTGACCATTGATTTTGACATTTGGGCAAAGGATTATCTGAAGTGGACAAATTACATAGGGAACAAATGGTCATCTTACCAAAGTTTTCAGAAGGTAAGGTTCAAGACCATCAAGTAATACCAAGAACCTAACTTTACAACTTATAAAATCCTCTTTGTCAAACTCAGAAACATTTGTGGCATGAGACCCTCCTCTCGAATCAAGAAGTTGAGGGAGATTCTCATCAACAACACTTTGAGCTACATTAGTTGTAGTCATAGTATTGATGGTGTCATTAGTTGTAGGCATCATGTCAACCCTATTAATATTAGGGTTACCCGTATTACCAGAACTTGTTCCAAGTGGTGGTGGGATAGGTGGTAAGCTTCCAGACATGATTAGATCTTGATTAGTTTAAAATAAAAAACAGTTTCTTAAAGGGTTTATAAATCAACACTACTCTGATACCAATTGATAGTCCCAATTTACACGTCTTTATGAAATATAACACTTATCTAATGTATATAACACAAGTAATAACTTTTCAATCATGTAATGCTTTATTGATAAGAATCAAAGTATTACAATGTGCTATGGATCGCACAAGTTGAATGACAATGTGAGATTACCTTTTGAACAAGTAAACTTGACAATGAATCAAGTTTACAAGCGAACTTATATAGACCAGTTGATAGGATCAGCGGACTACCATGTAAGTTCGACAAAGGAGTAAATGCATATAATAAATACAACAATAAAAGCGACAACATTTACTCCTTACAACATTCTCTATTTATACTAATACGAGGTTGCATCCTTAGTGGGGGTAGTTGCAACGTGTCAAGAATCTAGTGGAGGACGTACAAGGTATTTAATGCACGTCCATTCTTGGAAACATCCCGTCCATACTTTAGTGAACAGTTCTGCCAACTATTCACTACTTTTAACAACTTCGTACTTGGCACAGGATTTAACTCAAATAACATTTTGTCCCGCCTTAAGGCATTATTGAGTTTCCCGCCTAAACCTAGCTTAGAGAAAAGCTTAAGTTCAGCTTGTTCTTCTTCAAGGGTAACAGGATAGTCAGAGTATTGCCACCTCTGACTCTCCTTAGAACCACAGCGTATTTCTTCTACATACGAGCTGATATCTATCCCAGCTGACGAGTATGTCTTCAATTGGTCTTCGACTTCCTTGACGATGCCTGTGACATGAATACGTCTGAGGTTGCTCGCTTAGGCTATACACTCAGCGAGTCCTTCAATACCGTTGAGTCTTGCACTCTGCGGTTCTTCAACACTTTGCCTAATTTCTTTTAAATCTCGTCAGGGATCATTGGGCTCTGAATTGGCCCAACAATAAGCTTATTTATAAGATAACCACAATAATATATCTGAACTGTGAGTATTAAATCTAGTAACTGAATCGAATGGACTTATTCAGAGTGGGAGGAGAAAGCGAAGGCAGATGGCCACAAGAATCGTTTAAACACGTCTTAGATGTCTTGGAAATCATGTTGAATCGCCATATCTAAGCATATAGGTAAATATCTACCAAGAAGATGTTTGGACTGTGATTTAAAAGGGTATTTTTTCAGTAGCGCGGTACCTATATTCACTTTTGTAACAAATAATAAGCAGTGCAAAACCAGTCTCATGTACTATACCAATGTAGTGGCTTGTGGCTATATATGTGCCCGTTTTGTGTTCATTACGTTTACCTTGTTCAGAAGGTTTAAGTTTGTAACAATCTTAACCCATTAATAATAAACGACGTATTGTTTCATATTCACTGATACTAATGTATATTGTATAGTCCTTATATCATAATTGATAATATACTGCAATTCTATACTAGGCCTTCTTTGAACACCTTATTATGCAGTCAATTTAATTATCAATCTATTTAAGTATTCTAGCGACAATAATGTGAACCGTAAACATAGTAGTTGAAGAAAATTACGCAGATTAAAATCAACTGATACATAAGTAAAGAACAAAACTGATTGGTAAAGAACAAGGTTATAAACTATCTAACTAACATATTCAGCCCTTTGGCTTTCAAGACTTATGATTTCTTGATTAATTCGATTCCAACACCACTCTGTTAATATTAGGTTGTAAAGAAGCAAAGAGTAACTGTTTATTTGGGATAATATAGATCAATGCTTCTAATTTGTTTGATGTTCCTTTTAAAGGATTGAATTATACATGGGACAACAATCGAGCTGGTGACTCGAATATTCGAGAACGCATTGATCGTGTCTTAGTTAATGATGCATTTCTTGAGGCGTCTCCTCACCAGACTTTGACGCATCATCTCCTGATCGGCAGTGATCATGCCCCTTTGTTATATAATACTTGTCCTCCACCACGGAGACAACAAAAATCCTTCAGGTTTGAGTCAATGTGGACTACGGATGAGTCATGTGAAGAAGCTATAAAAGGGGCATGGTGTCCAACAAACTTGCCTAATGACATTGAGAACCTCAAACATAATTTGTCCTCATGTGCAAAGAGTCTTGTTACTTGGAGCCGTAAACACTTTGGTAATAATAAGAAGAATATTAAGAAGTTTACATTGGAGCTAAATCATTTGCAATCTCTGCCATATACCAATGAAAATGGATCCTGACAATGTTTGCTTATTTCATAACTGAGGAAAAGCCATGGCTTGCGAGAGAAAAAATTTTGGCACCAAAGATCAAGAGTTAACTGGCTCAAATATGGAGATCAAAATTCTCGTTTTTTCACCTCTCAACTGCCCATAGAAGCTAAAGAAACAAGATTACTATGCTTAAAAATGGACAAGGTGAGTGGGTTGATAACCCTACTGATCTTAATCATTTGATTCTTGAGCATTTTAAAGAGATTTATTCTTCTTCTAGGTCACGTGACTTCACTAGTGTCCTGGAAGTAATCACTCCTGTCGTGAATGAGTCCATGTCCTTACGCTTGGAATCCCCTATTCTTCAATCACATATCGAGAAAGCTGTTAATAATATGGGTGCTCACAAAGCCCCTGGTGAAGATGGTTTTTCAGGGATCTTTTTTCAGAAATATTGGCATATTGTTGGCACTTCGGTAATCAATGTTGTTAAGCAATTTTTTAATGAAAGTGTTACGCCATCTTCTCTAAACAAGACCTTGGTAGTTTTAATCCCGAAGATTCCAGCTCCTGAGACTATAGGGCAATTTCGTCATATTAGTCTTTGCAATTTTGCTTATCGGGTCATATCAAAGATCATGGCAAATCGCTTAAAACCTTTTATGAATCGTATTATCTCACCACAACAATCTGCCTTCATCCCTGGTCGCCTTATTCAATACTGTATGGTGAGTGCAAATGAGCTTTCATTATATTCGATAATAAAAGAAAGGCGAAACAAAAGACAGTATGGCCTTAAAGCTCGACACTTAACAAAGCATTGATTCGTGTGAATGGGCATTTATAATGAAATCTTGAATTAAAAAACCTAATGGGTGTGATGTATCTATATTTATAATGACAAGAATACAAGATAATCAACTCCTATAATTGTGGAGTGATAAGTACAAATATATTTAGTCAATATAATCAACTCCTATAATTGTGGAGTGATAAGTACAAATATATTTAGTCAATATTATCTAATATCCCCCCTCAAGCGAATAGGTGGTGGACCAAGGCGTAGCAGAGACCGAAAATACTCAAATTGAGGGCGCGGAAGACTCTTCGTAAAAATCTCTGCCCACATTGAAGCTTGGTTGTTATGAAACTTAGGATAGAGCTTACCTGATGCAACAAGTTTCTCGAACGAAAGTGTGATAACAGATCGATGTGTTTTGGCTCGGTTGTGAGAAATGGGATTTTGAGACATAAAACAAAGCACTTTTTAATGTCACACAAAAAGTGCTCGGTCGATCCGGTGGTAGAGCATGAAGTTCTTGAAGCAAATGTGTATTCCAAATGATCTCTGCACAGGTGTTTGCCATGCACGTATTCTGATTCGCAACTAGATCGAGTAACAGTGGGTTGTTTCTGCTCTCCAAGATACTAAGTTTGCCTCGAGAAATAATGGAATATCCATAAGTTGGACCGACGAGTTTCGATGACAGCGAGCCAATCAGCATCCGAGGTAGCCAAGATAGAGTTGGAATGTGGGGCGAAAAATGAGATCATATGTGATTGGTCACCTTGACATATCGTAGAAATGCGATTTTGTCAGATGAAACATGAGCATCGGTTGGAGCCATGAAAGGACGCATTAGCATTGATTTACCGCATAAGATAAATCAGGCCTAGTGATGGTGAGGTATTGCAAAGCTCCCACTGAGATCGATAAAAGAGTAGATTGCGAAAAGGAGATCACCTGTCACAAACACTTCATTAGCAGCCAAGGGAGTAGACACGGGTTTTGAATCCAGCAATGCAGCCCGAGTAAGAACATCTGTGGCATATTTGGCTTGACTAAGGAAAAGCCCATCGTTAGTGTAACTTACTTCAAGGCCAATATAAATGCTAAGGTCACTCAAAGGTCTTTTATGGCAAAACTCCTGATTTATGAGAGTGGTAACTGAGGTGAGCAAGGATTCATTGTTGCCAGTAGGATTAGTCATCAAACATACTACGAGCAAATACATGATGCATGAGTTCTTTAGTGAAAGTTCAAAATAAGGAAAGTTCCGGCTTCGACTACAAACAAAACCATGAGCAAGTTAAAAAGAAACTTAGATCGATGAAACCCAAGCTCGTGGAGATGCTTTTAAACAGTTAAGTGCACTTGGATAATTTGCATACATGATTTGGAAATTGCGGATCAATGAACCTGGTGTTGCTCCATGGTACAAACACGTTCATTAAGGTGTTCCATGTAAAAACGCATTTTTGACATCTAACTGATGTAGGACGCCGCACGATGGAGTACAGCAAAGATAGAACAATTCTCACGTTAGTTGAAGCTTTAACAACTGGGATGTGAACGTGTGGAATATCGAGACCGGAATTTGAGTAAAACCCTGAGTCATACCCACACGTGCTTTAAAAAACCTTTCAACCGAGCATCAGCATGATGATTTGATACGAATAAACCATTTGGGTACCAACAATATTAGAAAGCAGATGAGTGGTAACAAGGGTCCAAGTTACAATTTTGTTTTAAAGCCTCCATTTATCATGACATAGCAGGCCATCCATGGGTTGTTTAGCTGCGGATTGAATCCCTTGGCTGAAACAAGAGAAAAAAGAGTAGCAGGTAAAGCATGAGATGTAAGAGATACAAAATACGGAGAGTGCTTTGTCTTGAAAATCCTGATTTAGAAACGAGTCTTCATCTGGTGACACGACGAATAGGCTCGGTAGGGAGCAGTTTGGCGGATCGGTACCGGGAGGTGCACAATGAGAAGAGACATAATCACTGTCGTTGGTGTGTTGTCTTCTTCAGATGAATACGTTATGAAGGCGTTGAGTGAGGTCATGTTTGGTTCTTGCAGCAGTTGTTTGGAACGAGGCACAGCCCCCACGGCTCGAAGAGTGAGGGCCTTGTATTGGTGGGCGAGATTCAGGAACCGGGCATCTGATATGGGTGGGTCCTATTTCTAGAAAAGTGCAACAACTGAAGTGTTGAATAGCATTAGATTGCGGTGCTAGCAAAAGGAAAAGGTTGCCTCATCAAACCTCGTGCATTGCCGAGTAATATATATACGAGACGAATCTTGATAAGGATTTGTAACCTTTATATTGGAGGGTTGTAACCATAAAAACACAAGAGTTATATTCTTGGGAAGCCAAACTTATGAGTCTGAATAATCACGTATATAATGGGTAGACAAGACATCCAAAAGCACGAATAATTTGAGTAGTTTGGCAGCTTGAATATAATAATTTCAAAGGAGAGTGATTACCAAGGAGTTTAGTAGGTAACGATTGATGATGGGTGGCTGAACTTAAATGCAATCTACCCAATACGATGCAGGAACTGAGCATGGAATAGCATAGCCAACCCAGTTTCAACAGATTGCCGATTGTTTACGCTAGCACGCCTTTTGTTGAGGTTGTGTAAGGATCATGATAATCGGTGAAGTGTGCATTGTCTTCAAAAAATTTCTGAACCGTGTGATACACAAAATTATGTGCCTCCTATCACTATTGAAAAACTTTAATTTTCCTGATAATTGAGTTGTACAAGTTTGATAATGGCAGATAAAAAACCCGTATTTATAGAAGCCAGACTTGGTTTTTTAAAGGATTAAAAACCATGTGAAAAACGAGATAATTATCATCAACAAATATTAAATAGTACAAGTTAACATTGATGAAAACAGGATGCAGGGACCCATAAATCACCACAATGAATTAAATCTAATGGATTATGAAGATCGTTTTAGAATTAGTTCCAAAGGGTAAACGTGGTTTTGAAGGTTGACATGTTTGCAAATATTCGGTTTAGGTAGTATAGAAGTAACATCTAAAACACCCAATTTATTTAAAGTTGATATAACATCAAAAGAAACATGTCCTAAATGATTATGCCATAATTCAAAAGAAGCTTTTCTTGAGACACCAACAGTTGCCGCTAAGGCCATTGGAGTATCTGAAGCACATAAAGCCCATCTTCACATAGTCCTTGTGCTATCACCTGTTTGGTTTCCCTGTCCTGAATGTTAAAAAATGGTTGAGAGAAAAGAACATCAACCGGATGATCCATGGTAAGTTTGCTTATCGACAGGAGATTTTTGGTTAATTTAGGAATGACCAAAACATCACGAAGCAATATTTTATTTGAATACCATAGTATTGTCCAATATGAGAAAACAGGTAAGCATCACAATTATCGAAAAAAACACGCATATTTCCCGAATGAAGGGGCTGAATCGGAGGACATTACGAGAGGAGGTCATGTGAGCCGTGGCACCTGAATCGACGTACCAATCTGGGTGTGCCCTTGAGTAACATGGCACTGAGAGGTGAAGGCTTGTGCTAAGTTTGCATCTGATGTAGCAGCATTCGAGGCATAAGTATGAAGAGATGGACAAGAGGAGGCATAGTGCCCATTGGTGCGACATAACTGGCAGTGAGGGGGACGCCTGCCCCCACGTCCTCTACCCCCATTTGAGTTACTAGCGCGACCACCCTTGAGGAGTGTTTTGTTGGCGTTGTTGACGTCCTCTAGTGAAGATCTAGAACTGCTTTGTTGAGAAAAGAAAGCAGCAGGAGGTGTGGCCGAACCATGAAGAGATTTGAGAACATCTTCTGATTTCGCTTGAGGATAACAAGTCCACGGAAAAGTTGCTAAAGCGGTTTTGGTTCTGTGCTAATGGCAGTGGAGAAGGTTTCAAAACGAGCTCCTAAACACAACGAAAACCAGTGAAGCTTGTCTATTTCTTCTACGGTTTGTCCAATAGCAGCAAGTTTGGTCACACAGTACTTTGAATTGACGACCATAATCAGAAACCCGTGGAGGTTGCCTTTTGATAGATTAAGAAGAGAATCACACAGAGAATGGATCCTTTTCAAAGAGAGTTGCTGTTTGTAGGCAGTCTAAGTCTCTAAAGCAGTCAAGATTAGCATGAGCCGTGGTAAGGCCCAAGACTTCAGCAGCAGCTTCCTCGGTTAGGGAGGAATTGAGAAGGATGACTGCTCGTTGATCAAAATCATTCCAAGTAGTGAAGGCTGGATTTGGAATGGATTGATCACCAGACGTGATGGTAGCCGACGGGGCAGTAGTACCATCAATATGATTTGTAAGCTTCTGGTAGGAGAGGAGAGGAAGCATTTTTTGATTTTTTCATAGAAGGGATAGTTGTGGAAAGACAACTTGATAGGATCATATGGAGGAGGGGTATTCATGGGGAATGTGTTGTGTTGAGTGAGGTCGACATGAGGATTAGGTACCGGAAAAAGAAACTGAGAGGGGAGAAAAGTTAGGTGATTACCTATTATAATGATATTGAATTAACCCACATTAATGGTGATGATGTATCTTAATTTATGATGACAAGATACACGATATTCAACAATATAATTGTGGAGTGATAAGTACAAATATATTTAGTCAATATAATCAACTCCTATAATTGTGGAGTGATAGAGTATATCAACTCCTATAATTGGCCTTAAAGCTCGACCTTAACAAAGCATTTGATCGTGTTGAATGGGATTTCTTAATGGCAACTTGTCGGAAGCTTGGCTTTGGTGAGACTTGGTGTAAATGGGTAATGGCGTGTATATCGTCCTATGAGATGGAATTCATGATTAATGGCGATTCTATTGGTTCAATCAAGCCGTCTAGAGGTATCCGTCAAGGGGACCCGATGTCACCGTACTTGTTTATTATCATTGCTGACGTTCTTTCTCAAATGATTAATAACGCCATGTGTCAATCTCTTCTTACAGGGATTAAAATGGCCAGAAGTTGCCCAGTTGTATCTCATATTTTCTTTGCTGGCGACTCAATATTTTTTCTCAAGGCAAATGTTACTGAGTGTGATTGCTTGCTTGATATTCTCAATCGTTACTGTGTAGCATCTGGGCAAAGCATAAATTTCTCAAAATCAGAAGCTATGTTTTCCCCAAATACACCTATGGATGTGAAACTGTTCTTTTCCAATCGGCTTGGCATGAAGCTTATGGACCCAGGAGCGCGTTATCTTGGTCTCCCATCTGTACATGGTCGAAATAAACAGGAGCTTTTTTCTTTTATTTTGGAAAAGGTCTTAAAAAAGATGCAGGGGTGGAAGCAAAAGTTGCTCTCATAAGTCGGGCAGGAGGTAATGATCAAGTCGGTGATCCAAGCTATTCCCTCATATGCAATGCAATGCTATATGTTGCCTAAGGGTTTTCTGGATAAACTCCTGGTCCATATTAAATGATTCTTTTGGAGTATTCGCACGAGCAACACATTCACTGGTTAAGTTGGGACCGTATTTCTCACACTAAAGATCAAGGTGGTCTTGGTTTTCGAGACCTTCATTGTTTCAACTTGGCTCTTCTCGCAAAGCAAGGATGGCGAATAGTGAATCCTGGTTCTTTCTGGGCTCGTGTGTTAAAAGGCATCTATTTTCCCCATTCTAACTTTCTTACAGCTTCCAAGGGTTCGCATCCATCATGGTTATGGCAGAGCTTAATTAAAGGAAGAGATCTCCTTCTTCATGGTGTTAGATGGCAAGTTGGAAATGGGTCAAATATCTCATTGTGGACCCAGAAATGGATCCCTTATTCTGAAGATTTTTATATTCGTCATCCTCGGGACCCTTTCAATGGAAACATTGTTGGAAAATATGGTTTTGCAAAGTGATGTTTTGCAAACTTTGGACACCATTTAACATATGTAGATGTTATATGTC
>BQNB010162894.1:2222-14505 GCA_026074375.1 Tanacetum coccineum | reverse complement strand
ATCTAAAGCCTCGTTCGGATGAAACGAATGGCTCAAAAATCCCTATATTATTGTTTTGTAATCTAGCTCCTTGCTAGTTTTTGTAAAATCGCCGTTTCAAAAAAAAAATGAATCATTAAGCATGATTAGTGATCAAGAAAATATTTTTTTTAACCATTACATTTTCACAAAAGTATTTCTACAAAATAAATATAGAAAAATATTTTTTAATAAAAGAAAATGTTTTATTTAAATAATAAAATTTGAATCTGATTTTCCTTCCAAAATGAAAGCTTCTATACCAGATCAACATTCATCACAAAAAAACAAAAACAGGAGCGTAGTCTAGTGGCAGCCCCCTTATAGGCCTGGCGGCCCCCAGATATATCTGGGACCGCCGCCAGCTAGCCGTTGGAAATCCTGTCTATAAATATTGCACTATTTCTGGCAAAAAAACATACCTCTTTGCACGATTTTTTCCAGTCTTCTCTCTCTCTAAAAACTTTCTTTCTCTCACTAAATCTCTTGATCACTAACATTGTTTGATCTTGTTTCAAGTGATCCAATCTCTTTTTCTCATCTTTATCAAGTGCAAGAGAAGAACATTCGTATTCGCCAAGAAACGAATTGTTGTTTAGTGATCTCTCCTCTCTTCTTTAAAGTATCAAATCTCTATTGTAATTATCTTGTGAAATTGTGTGAGTCGGATTGAGTGTAAATATAATAGTGTAGATCTTGAGATTGTGTAGTATTTGTGAAGTGGCAGATTGGTTCTAGCTAAGATTAGGACTCGACATTTAGATTAGTGTCGGAAAATAACGTAAGCGACATGTAAACGGTTTTCTCCGCCTAAAAGGAGCTTGTTGACATAGTGAAATCTCGAGTAGGATACCCGGGAAGTGGAGTAGGGCGAAGAGGAGCTTCGTAGCCGAACCACTATAAATCTTGGCGTCTTGGTCTGATTGTTCATTTCCTTATCTCTTTATATTGTTGTCATTGTTATTTAGCATTAGTTTAGATATTTACATTGTTGATTGGTTGAACATACAACTCGAATCTAAGTATTTTTGAAAGCAAACTCTTTAAACGTAAAACGAACCTGTAAACTATTCAACCTTCCCTTCTAGTTTCCACAATTGGTATCAGAAGCCAAGGTCACTCAATATTTTTAAAATATATTGTACTTTAAAGCTTGGATCGATCTATGGATTTCATAAAATATCTCGAAGGGCAATCCATGCAAAGACCACCACTTTTTAAAAGTGATAGTTTTACATATTGAAAAGATAGATTCGAGACATATGTTAAATCAAAAGATCTTGATCTTTGGCATGTTATTACTAACGGCGATTTTCAACCTATTCAATAAACTCTAGAAACCAAATTAGATGAGGTTATCCTTTTTGAAAAACAAAGTGACGATCTTAAAAAGAAGCTTGCGAAAAATAATAAAGCTAAAATGGTTATTTACAATGCTTTACCAAGAAAAGAATATGAAAGAATTTTCATGTGTAATACGGCAAAAGAAATTTAGAAAACTTTGTTAATCACCCATCAAGGTAATAACCAAGTCAAAGATAACAAGATCGACCTTTTGGTACAACAATATGAACAATTCATCATTTCTAAAAACGGATCTATAGATAGTGCGTTTGCTAGATTTAATACTATCATTACTAGTCTAAAAGCTCTTGATGAATGTTATTCTAGCAAGAATTATGTTAGAAAGTTTCTTAGGGCTCTACTTCCTAAATGGAGAGCAAAGGTCACAACGATTGAAAAGTCAAAAGACTTAACATCACTGTCACTTGATGAACTCATAGGGAATCTCAAAGTTCACGAGATGATCATCAAGAAAGATTCTGAAATACTCAAAGCTACGAGAGAAATAAAATCTCTTGCTTTAAAGGCTAAGAAAGAATATAGTGATGAGGAGTGTTCGGCTTCTGGAAGTGAAGATGAAGAATACGCCATGGCGGTTAGAGACTTCAAGAAGTTCTTTAAGAGAAGAGGTAGATTCGTGAGACAACCTCAGAAAGACAAAAAGACGTTCCAAAGAAGTCGAGACGAAAGAAAGGTAAAGGTGATAGAAAATCTTTTAGATGCGGTGATCCAAATCATCTTATTGGAGAATGTCCAAAACCACCAAAAGACAAGAACCAAAGAGTGTTCGTCGGAGGTTCTTGGAGTGATAGCGGTGAAGAAGATTATGAGAAGGTCACAGACGAGACGTGTCTCATAGCTCAAGCATCAAATGAGGTATATTCTGATTCCTCTTATTTTAGTGATGAAAACTCATCAATAGATGATCTAGTTTTAGATAATGAATATGATAAATTGTGCAAAATGAGTTTAAAGATAATCACTAAAAACAAAAGATTAAAAGCCACTAGAAATAGTTTAGAAAAAGAACTTAGTATTCTAAAAGAAAAAGTCTATACTCAAGAAAAACAAGGGAGTTGATCTCGAATGTGTAAATTGTCATATGCTTAAAACTAAGAATGAAAAACTCAAAGAGGAAGCCATTAGCTTAAATAAATTTGAAAAGAGTCCACATTGTCTAAATGAAATGTTAAGTAATCAAAAACCCTCTAGAGAAAAATTAGGTTTAGGGTTTAATTCATTTGAAGCATCATCTAGTGGAACTAAGGAAATAAAGTTTGTAAAATCTCAAAAAGAAACGTCCTCTAGTGGCGGTCCCCGGAATACCATAGGCCCCCCCCTTAAAGACCAGACGACCCCCAAAGTAATTATGGGACTGCTGGTCTGTTCACCAGTTTCTAAAAAATCTATTTCTTTTCAAAAATCCATTTTGGGTCCTAAACCAAAACATATAATGGTAAACAACGTCAAAGTTCCCGTTGCTAGTGATAATGAAGTTAAACGATTTTATAAGCCATCGTTAAAACCCAGAGTTGGATTTTCAAAACCTAATTTTAGATCAAAACCTCCACCACCTAGAAGAGTCAAAAATAATTATCCTCGTCGTAAGACATCGCAACCAAAAAGGAACGCTGGTCGACAAAATCAACCTTATGGTTTTCCCATAACTTGGAACAATTTCCAACATCAAAGTTACATGCTATGGGAAATGTGTCTTCCATTTCCACATCCCAACCAATCGCATCAAATGCAAAGGATGTTTAGCACTAACAACTTTGGACCCATGAGATATTAGGGACCAAATATTTGAGTTATCGTCTTATATAAATAGATATGCCTGGAGTCTAAGAAAAAAAAAAAAGAAAAAAAAAAAATAATGAGAAGAACTTGGAACCTGATGAGTGGATAAAGGATAGCGGATGCTCTAAACACATGACAGGTAACCGAAAGCTCTTCTTAACCTACAAGGCATACAACAGAGGTAATGTCATTTTTAGTAGCAATCTTCGCGGTAACATCATTAGCAAAGGTACGATTTTGAATGACTCTCTAAAAACAGATAATGTAGAACATGTAGATAACTTAAGATTTAACTTGATAAGTGTAGAACAAATATATGATAATAAGTGTAGAGTAACTTTCTCCGAACATGATAGTGAAATCACTAAGGATGGTAAGGTTATAGGTAGATGTTATAGAAGAAAGCTTATATGTGATGAATTAAGATATAAAGCCAAAAGAACAAAAAATTTTCTTGGCAATCGATTGATGAAAATTCCACGTTGTGGTCAATAGGAGATTCGGTCCGCTAATATTTTCCATTTAATCGTTATAGCAACTAAGGAATAAGTTAGAACCCTTACCTAAGCTTAAGTTTGATCAACACTTCTGTGATGCTTGCAAAAATAGAAAACAAGCTCACACTAGTCACAAAGCTAAGAATATAGTCTCAACGACTAGATGCTTAAAACTCCTCCATATGGATCTCTTTGGTCCATCCGCCGTACGGAGTTACGGAGGAAACCGCTACACCTTAGTCATAGTAGATGACTACTCTAGGTATACTTGGACTAGATTCCTTAAGATAAAACTGAAGCATTTTTATCAATTCAAAATATTTAGTAAGAAAATTCAAACCAACTAGGATGAAAAATAGTAACAATAAGAAACCGACCCACATAGGGAATTGATAATGAGGTGCAATTTAGAGAGTTTTGTAATAGCAATGAATTACACAATAACTTTTCTCCGCACTACGCACTACCTCAATCAAATGGCGTGGTTGAAAGGAAAAATAGACACTTCAAGAAATGAGTAGGACTATGTTGAATGAGCAATCGTTACCATAAAAGTTTTGGTGTAACGCCGTAGATACTTCAACATACATTCTCAACCGAATCCTAATTAGAGCCATTCTAGGAAAAACACCTTATGAACTCTTGAGAGGTAGGAAACCTACTCTTGATTATTTTAGAGTGTTTGGAAGCAAGTGCTTCATTTTAAACACTAAAGACTATCTTACCAAGTTTGACCCAAAGTCATACGAAGGTGTCTTTTTAGGTTACTCCCAAAATAGTAAAGCATGCATCATTCTTAATAAAAAAAACTAGGAAAATCAAAGAATCACTCAACGTGACATTCGATGAAACTCCTCCACCCTCTAAGACATCACCCTTGGTGGATGATGACTTAGATAAAGAAGAAGCAATTAAGGTTACAAAAAAAATAACATTAAGGATGAAACTTTAGAAATTGATAAAATAGTCAATATTAAGGGATCTAGAAACCATCTATTAGAAAATGTCATAGGAAACCTTAATAAAATAACCCTTCGGTCACAAGCCCAAAACTAAAGTAACACTTTTTTTTTTTATATCGACTATAAAACCAAGAATGTGAGATAAGCCTTAACGTATAAAATTTGGATAGTCTTCATGGCAAGAAGAAATAAATCAATTTATGCTACAGACGTTTGGGAGTTAGTTCCACACCTCTAAGAAATATGACCATATCAAAGTAATAAGTGGGTATTTAGAAATAAGTTAACAAGAATGGTGTTGTTTTTCCGAAATAAGTCTAAGGTTAGTTGCTCAGAGTGCGTATAAATCAACAAGAGGGCATCGATTATGATGAAACTTATGCCCGAGTTGCTAGATTAGAGTCTATTAGAATACTATTAGCTTATGTTTGTGCTTTAGATTTTAAGTCATTCTAAATGGATGTAAAAAGTGCATTCTTGAACGGTTTTATCAATGAGGAGGTATACGTGGCGCAACCTTCAGCATTCATTAACTTTGAAAAACCGGATCAGGTTTATAAACTTAAGAAAGCTTTTTACGGTCTTAAACAAGCACCCAAAGCTTGGTATGATAGATTAAAAGCTTTTCTTATTAAACATGAATACAAAATGGGAATGGTAGATAACATGCTTTTTACCAAGAAGAAAAGTTCAAACCTTATCATCGTTCAAATATAGTCGACGACATATATTCGCTCACTTTTCAAGACATTGTGATGAATTTGCCAAAATCATGGCATGACGTAGTTCGAGAATGAGCATGATATGTGAAACTTAACTTCTTCCATGTATTACAAATAAAACAAATGGAAGATGGTATTTTCTTTTAATCAATCTAAATAAATTAAAGAAAATTGCATAGAAATATGGCTTAGAAGATTCTAAACCAATGTAAAACCGCCATGTCCATCGATACTGAAACTCATCGAAGACGGAGTGTGGATTCGGTAGATAGTACCAAGTATCGAGGCATGATAGGTAGTTTATAAGTACGTAACGGAAAGTAAGCCCGAATATCATGTTTTATGTCTGCCTTTGTGCTCGCTTCCGAAGAGGCACCCAAAACCCACACCTTGAAGCTGTTAAGCGTATCTTTTCGATAAAAATAAAGGTACTACGCACTTAGGATTATGGTATCACTATGGGTAAGACATAGAAACCATAAGTATAGTTGCCGACTCTGATCATGGCGGTGAGATTATGTAGATAGAAAGAAGCACTAAGTGCGTAAATTTGTATATTCGTGGTGATGTTGTTTGACATCTTTGTTTTCTCGAAGAAGACAAACCGCTCTTGCTATATCTACTACCAGAAGCCGAATACCGTAAGCACTGAAAGACATGTCAACAAGCACTACTGATAAAACAAGCTCTTAACGACTACGACATTAGCGAACTCGATGACGTCCCTGATCAAAGTGTTACAATAAAGCGATAATTGACGCTTAGCAAAAACCCGGGGCAACACTCTCGAACCAAAGTGATATCGAAATCCGTCACACTTTCTCGTGATAAAGTCTATAAAGGACATATCTCCTATCGAAAAAGTGCCGTCTACGATAATAATCGCCTGAAATCCTTACTAAACCCATTAAAATTGTGAAATCGATTGAACTATCTACGCTAGTGGTTATAGATGATGGAACACATTCCATTAAATCGTGTTAGTCCGCTTCTCCTTCTTCTAGTCTCGATTATAGTCTGTATTCCATTTCGTGTCGTGAAAATTTAAAACCTCATCTGAAGCTTGTTAAATACTTTTAATTCGCGAAATACAAATTAATTAGTCACTCTTCCTTGTAAATTCGTGTCAAAATTTAAAAGTACATAAACCTGTAATACAGGTGGCCCCCATATCTTAGGCGGCCCCAAACCCTTTTCAGGCGCTCCCCTGATCGATATGGGTCCGCCACCTAACCGACACTACATTATCTGTCACATTGTCAAAAAATTTCAAAACTCAAAACCAAACACCCCCTCTTCCTGCTGGTGCGACGAACACAAACCAAAACCACCAAAACTCAAAATCAACCACTAAAACACTAATTGAAGATCAAATCAACACTAATAATCATTCCTAACATCATAAAGATCATCAATTGTAAGTCATTTCATCTATTTTTTTCAATTTGAGTCTAGGATTCAAATGATGTAACACAAAAAATTAAAATATAGGTTTTTATCATTTTTCTTTCAATTTTGTACAATAGGACTACAAGGATATAATGCACAACTAATAACTTCCCTTAGACCTAGGAATTTACATACACTAGTGAGTTTGGTCGAAAAATTAATATTTGAACCAAAACCTTCAATTTTATTTGTCAAACAACTAAAAAGCCAAAAAAAAAAACACTCACCGTTAGTGAACATAATAAAATTGTTGTTATGCATTGTTAAAATAACTTAAAAAACGTTTTTAAAACACAAGCATAATGATCTCATTCGAGATATATTATTCATATGTAATTTTTGACATATTTGGATAAGCAAAATCAAATTAAGAAGCGTTTGGGTTAACTCTTAGGATTTTATTTCTATGTCGAGTTAATCGTTACTCCACATTTGTCATATTTAGGCACACACTAGATACCTCTTTCAATGAGGGAACCTTACTAAAATTGTCACTCTCTTAATTAGGTGAAATGACGTTGGAAGAAGAACTACGGTACACCAAATCATACATTCCAACAATCTCAAATGAAAACTATCTTCCTAATAACTTAAAACCCTTCGTTCGAAACCTAGAATGTAGAACAATTCATGAAGGTCGTCTTGTATCTCTTGAATCTACTAAATATGATAATATTCGAATTATGTTTCAAATTATTAAACTTCTAAAATTATATGAACTCCATGAAGGGATTTGCCCAAGATTTCTGCTTGAATTCTATTCTTCAATTGAAATTATGAGAGACAATAATCGAAATATCTTTTTAAAATTCTGGGCATTAAAAAGAACATTTAAATTTTCACTCGAGTCATTTGCCTTAATTCTCTCCATTCCATGTGAAGGAGAATGCTCTTACTCTGAAGATTCATCCCTTGATTCTTTGAGAATTAATCAAGAATCTAACACCCCTTACCAAACATACATTCCAACACCAAATGAAATTATTCAATCTATTACAAAACTGGCAAACCCAAGTTGTATCCCAATAGAATGTCCTTCTTAGCATGTATAAAGCCTAAGTATGTATGAATAAATTCAAAACAACTATGATAGAAACTTTGATGTGAATATCCAAAGACTATGCCGGATCTAGGTGCAATGATACTAAGAATAATTTCAATGAAACAGTAATAAATAAGATAATAACAAACATGTATTACAAACTTTTAGCCTCAATATAAAATGAACACTCTTAATAGTGTTAGGGTTTACAAAACCTTAAAGCTACGAATAGATTGACAGAACAATGAAAAGATGATATCAATCTCTATGCCCTAGGACCTCCTTTTATACACCAAGGAGTCCTAACTGGCTTACAATATTTTCCTAAGTTATCATGATCTTCTAAACAAATAACTTATAAAGTATCTTTTATAAAAATATCTCATACTTATCACATAAGCAATCTTTATCTTTAATCAATCTTTATCCATTAGCAGTTGTAACCCTGTCAGCAGTTGTAACTTTGTACCAACAACATTAACTCTGAACACTAGCAGCAGTAACTTATACACCAACAGCATGAACTGTGTACAAGTAGTAGTAACTACTTTGAATATTTTCTTCATTCTCCACCAGCAGTACTAACTTTACTCTAGCAGTACTAACTTTACTCTAGCAATACTAACATATACTAGCAGTTTTAAGTTACACTAGCAGTACTAAGTTTATACTAGCAGTACTAACTACTTAGCATATTTTTCACAATCTTTTTGCTAGCATATAGCATAAACCCTTCTTCTTGAGTCATTACTAACTTTGATAAGAGCCAGTAATATCCAAACAGCTTATGAAGCTTTAATTTCCCAACCATCCTCGCCTAAACATGATATTATCTACAGAATCATCAAGATTCTTCAATAAAAGTCTTCAACCATCACCATTAAGATGGTTTTCCAAACACTTCACAATTCTTGAGCTGTTTTTTCATAACTTAAGAATCTGATAACATATTTCATTCCAAAAAGTCAAAGAAAATTCAGCTTCTTATCAGATATCAGTGATTGTTGGCGAGTGTAAGGGGATATCTATTCTCAATTAGCATATAGACATGCATATCTTCAAACCTCACAAAGTGTACTCCACATGAATCATAAACCTCTAAAGCAATACTTTCTTTCCTTGTAAACTCCTCCATACTTCATCTTCTATATGATGTTTAAACATAGTTTTTAGATCACCCCATAGCACTCTTTCATAGCCTTCTTTTGGCCTTGTATTCCTATGCTTTGCTTTAACCAACTTCCATAGATTTTCCAAGTCTTCTCTGTCAAACTCTCTAAGCAGTTGACTAAAGAATAAGTATGTCTTGGCACTTCCATCAGCTCTCATTATTTCATAATAGCCATTCCTTCCTTATTTATGAATCTGGAAATTTACAATGGTTTAAGCTTGGTAGCTAGTGGTATAGGGCAATAATTGCCGAACAACTTCTTCAGTAACCAACCAAGCATTGTTGAAGATCTTCATCCCACTTTACATCATCCACCATTTTGCTTCTTTGTAGGAACTATTCTAGACCATCACCTGCTCACTTAGTACTAGCCACTGCACTCTTTTCACTACTCCACCAACTCCTGTTTTGTAGTCAACAAAAGTGTTAACTCTTTTGAAAGCTTTGTCAAACATGTCCTTGATAACTTCAAACTTGAAGCCCTTCAACTGTTTTAGAGTGTATCCTTCCATGTTTTTCAAATAGTTATACAATAGGTTTCTTTGTTAAGCTTGAGTTGGTGGTTTGTTCCTCTTTTTCTTTGCTCTTCATTTTTGAAAAGTGTTTCGTTCTAGCTTCTAAGAGTTGTACAAACAAATTTGACTTTCCTTCAATACTCACCTGCTCATGTTCTTCTGCTTGTAATTGTTGAGCTATTTGATAGTCAGCATCCATCATTGCATGTGTGTTATCCCATGATTCAATTAAAGCTATGTTGGCTTCTTCTTCCTTTTTGTCTTGTAAGCCGCTCTACTTTCTTCAATTCAGCTTGTAATTGATCTTAAAGATTAGTATGCAACTCTTGATCATACATAATCTGATCCTTCTTCTACAGGCTTCTCAGACTCATCATTTTGCCTTGCTTTGTCCTGTGAAGGTTGTGGATGCAGCCTGTTGTTGTTGTTGTAGTTTGTTGTTGTAAAATTCGCTTGGCTCTTTGAATCATAACCTCTTGTCCCCCTTTAACTTTAGGTTTTGCAGCTTTGATCTCTATTAAAGTCTGAGCCAGGGTCAATTCATCAACAGTTGTTGTTGTAGCACTTTCAGTAGTAACTTCAGCAGTACTAACTACCTTTTCAACCTCAACTTCCTGCTCATCTGAAACACTTGTATCAAACATTAGGTTATCATCATTCCTCCCCTGAGTCTCATCAATCAATGTAACCTCTACATCAGCATCAATATCAGCTATTTTCCTCCCTGTTTGGATGCATCCTCTTGATCACCCAAACTAGCTTCATCATAGGATTCTACCCTTCTTATCTAAAACCAATCCTTCCCTTAACCTTTTGAGCCTGGGAGTCTTGACTTATTCCTCCTCTCTAGCTTCTTGACCTTCTTCTTTAGACTAGCAATTTCACTATCTTGAGCAGTCTTGGCCTTTTCCGAATCAAGAACATTCTTTTGTAAGTTGGTACATAAGTCTATCAATTTAGTAAGTTTCAGTCTATTCTCACCACTGAGTAGTAGATCATTGGAAGTTTAGGTTAACATTTTTCATCCGGTACAGTTATCAGTAAACCACTAGGCTGAGGAAACCTCCAGTGTTGCATGTTTCTAAACTTCCTATATAATTTGCTTCCGTCTTATGTTTGGGAATGATGATGGTTGAGTAATGATGGGTGTGTAATGAGGATCAGTTGGTATTTATGAACCTTTACCCATTTCTTCATGAGCTTGAACCATCATAGTTTGAAATAAAGGGGTAAGTCTTCTAAAAAAACCTTTCCCTTCTCTCTTCATGTTCCCAAATATCTTCTTAGTATGAGAGGGGGTAACATAAATTACTTATATGATTTTGACATATCCCCCAACTTGTTTTTTCACAAATACATGTACGAATCTTGGATACATCCAGAATTTTACCATACTATCCACATTCTTCACCATATTATCAAGGATATACTTTGGAAATATTGTAAATTTTGGTTTTTGTGTGCAAGCAAATAATTGCAGAGGCCATTGTGCATATAAATTCATTCCTTCAAGTAGTCTTATCACTAGGCATTGCAAAATTATAGAATTAAAACACATCCATTGAGTAGAAAGAGAATGCCTTGTAAAATGTAAGCTTTCTGAGAAAGTTTTTCATAACCCATGAGTGTAAGCTGTTTCAAAAATTGCAGTATTTTTGCAGACAATCAACACCATTAGCATCTTCTATTTGAGATATCTCCTTATGTGGATTCCAGATATAATCACCTTATTCTTATCAACTAGGGCTTGCAATTGTACTTCCCCATTAACCGTTTTTGCTTTGACAGTATCCCAGAACTATTTAATACATGAATAGTAGATTTTAGGATTGACGGTTAAAGCATATTTGATAGGGTTTGCATTCAGAAAATCAACTATCTCCTCAAACCCTTCACTTTTAGTGGGTTTCTCCAAAAACACAACTAAATTGTGAGTAATCATGCAAACTTAGATCCGACATTGGTGGGTTTTGATGAAGAATGATGAAATTGAGTTATGGTTAATGATTAGAGAGTATATGAAAGATTAAAATCGATTGAATGAGTTATTGAAACCCTTAATTGAAGTATTTATGAAAATACCCTCAACAGCATTAACGTTCACCAACAGTTGTAAGTTTATGCCTAACAGCATTAACTTTCAACAGCAGTAATACCTCAGCAGTAAGTTAAGCCTAGTAGCATTAACTTTCCCCAGCAGCAGTAAGTTTATGCCTAGCAGCATTAACTTATACGTTTATGCATAGCAGTATTAACTTTGAATCACCAGCATTAACTCTAATTCCATTCTAATCAGCTTTTCCATCATCAAATTAACATTTTAGCTTGCAAAATCTCTTTGTCTATTTTTGATTTCTCTCAATTCTTTTTACTCACAATTCTATCTGTTTGTTTTTTATTTCTCTCAATTCTTTTAGCTCACAATTCTCTCTGTCTGTTTTTGATTTCTCTAAATTCTTTTACTCACTAAATCACTCTATCTATTTTTATTTCACGCATCTCTCTTTCTGTTTTTCAACTCACAAATTCTCTCAATTCTTTTTCTCACTAAATCACTCTGTCTATTTTTATTTCGCGCATCCCTCTTTCTATTTTTTAGCTCACTATTTCTCTTAATTCTATAGTATTAATTATACCAGCAGTTGTAAGTATAACTAACAGTATTAACTCAGCAGTATTAAGTATAACTAGCAGCACTAATTATACTTAACAGCAGAAACTTTTAAGTTACAAGTACTTACTCTAATTTCATCCTTAGCAGCT
>BQNB010162892.1:0-10543 GCA_026074375.1 Tanacetum coccineum | reverse complement strand
ATAGTAAGTTAAATGATATCTCATACACATTGATTAACATATCTTCTTAGTTTTAAAGTAAAAGAGACGGACCACACATTGGTTGTTTAATAGATTACTCTATAGAGCTGCAATTTCATGAGTTAGAACACAAGCACATATATATCCAATAATATTACCGGGATTTTCGGTATATCACTGAGGGGGTGCTTGGTTCATTTTAGGGAATGGCAAAAGGAAAGGGTAAAGGAATATAATGCAATACTATGATATTATCATCAAAATTCCTTATTGAATGAAATAATTATGAAATAAAAAAAAATAAAAAAAACAACAGTTAGAAAACTAATCTGTGAGTAGGACATGGAGAGAAAAAATAGGAAGTGGAAGTTACAAAAGTTTTTTCCCCATACCCCTCAATTTCATGAGGAATGTTTCATTACCCAAAACTAGGCAATGACTCATTGCACTATAGTTTACCAACCACCCTTAATCATTTCCTTTATCTTTCCCTACCTACTAAAACCTTCAACCAAGCACACCCTGATTTGTTTATACTTTCCTGATAAAGCGATTGGTTTACTTATACTGATTATGCAACAATTATACAATTTATGAGTTGGTATTATTTGAAGCTCTTAACTTGAGAATCGATGTGACAGAGGTTTTGAGGTGATCAGGTAGTGAGAGGTTCGTAAAAATTCAGCTAGAATCATTCATAGTCAAATTTGGGTGAGGTGTCTCTTTTCGCATTTATGTTTAATTTGGTTATGTTAATTATCTTGTCTGCTATTAGAGTTTGATTTATCTTTCTATTCTTTAACAAGATCTATTAGCTTGCAAGCAATGTGTGTAGTTGAGAAGAGAAGCGACATCTATCATGATTAAAAAAATTATTACTTTAAGGTTTGTACAATTGAACTGCAAATGTGTAGTAGAGCAATGATCAAGATGGATTCAGACACCACAAGCAAACTAAGGTTGCATACATAAGTTGTAAAATAATTCCAATAAATTTTAGGACAATAATTTTTGTTTTTATATATAGGCTCACCACCGTAGCTGCAAAGCACATTCATACTACAAGAGTCTTCAGAACGCTCAATGTATGTACCTTCATTAAAACAGGATGCTAAAGTACTAAGTGACATAATTCTATGCAGTCCAGGTTAGCCTTTCTTGACGTGTCGGTCTATCCGTGATTTACATTCCCGCTTCTTTGCAAAAGTAATCAAATCTAAATAAAAACAACCCACTTTCCACTGCAACAAATAATTGCTCATGAACTACTCTTAGGTAAACCACCTTCCTTTTTTATTTGGAATGTTCATGGTTAATTTTTCATGTTCATGAAATGTTAATAAAGAATATTGATTTGATTGATTGCTTGATTCTCATTGATATAATAGCCAACTAAATATAGGGTACAAAGGAAGATTCTAGACTATGGGCTTGGGCCAATGGGCCGATTACACTAACTATAAAATATGTACTTTAATATGCCCCCGCAGTTGAAGCGGGAGATTTGCGGACGCTCAAACTGGATCTGAAATCAGTAAACAAGGGGTATGGGAGTCCTTTTGTGAGGATATCTGCATACTGAAATTGAGAAGGGACATGAAGAACTCGAACATGACTTGCTGCTACTCTGTCACGAACAAAATAATGAATTCACATTTTATTATGTCTTGTGCGCTGTGTTTGTCACCGGGTTTGCAGACATGTATACATCACTGACATTATCACAGTTAGACCAGGGCGTTGTGGAAAGTGGGGGTATGAAGCTCACAAAGAGGTTGCGAATCAAGATGTATCTCAGCTACAACATTCGCAACCTCGCGGTATTCAGCCTCAACACTAGAACGAGACAACGTGTCCTGACGTTTGGAGGACCACGTCAAGAGGTTGTAACTAAGAAAAACACAGTATCCAGAAGTAGATCGACGCGTAGCCGGACAACCTGCCCAGTCAGCATCAGAGTATGCAATAAGCTGTGATGTAATGGACCGAAATAGCTGTAATCCAAGATCAGTGGTTCCTTGGAAAGTAACAAAGATAATGTTTACTTAGCTTTAAGGTGTAGGATCCTCGATGATCATGCTGTAAAGATCATAACATGTGTTGAACTGCATATTATGACAAATAGGTTCGGGTAAAGGTAAGGTATTGGAAGTGATCTGGCATGGCTATGATTTCAAGTAGGGATCATGTGGACGGTGATCCTCAGGGTCCACGCTTCTTCTTAGTGTCAATTGGAGTCTGCAAGGTTACAATTTTAAGTATCTGTGCTTGCTCAAGAATTTCTCAAGTAGAATATTTGTCTATGACAGAAAATGCCTGAGGTTATTTACGCCGTGGCAGATATACGAGAATATAGTTGAGTGGGCCCAAGGTCTGTCATTGCAAATTCCGCATTTTTGTAAAGAGATGTTACATTGCAGAGATGTGATAAGTAGAAGACGCTTTTTGTTGTAAGAAGGCATTTCATCCACATATAGTAGTAAGTAAGCTGTGTCTGGCCCCTTGTGAAAGATGAAAAGAGACGAGTCAGTTTTGCTGTGATAGAAACCGGCTCGAATAATATAGCTAGAAAATCATTGAAACCAAGCTCGGGGGGCCTGCTTAAGGCCATAAAGCGACTTTTGCAGAAGGCAAACATAATCAGAATGAGCCGAGTTAGTAAATTCTAGTGGCTGGTGCATGTACAATGTCGTTCTAAGAGGTCGAGAAGAATGATTCTTCAGTCATAACTGATGAATAGGTCATTGTCGAGAATCTGAAAGGCTAAGAATAGTCCGTATGATAGCAGGTTTGACAACGGGGCTAAATGTCTCATCGTAGTCGATGCATTGTTGTTGACTATGTCCTGTTGCAAACTAGTCGAGATTTTGTACCAATTTTAAGGACCCGTCCGCATTATATTTGTGTTTGTACAACCACATAAAGCGAACAATGTTGACATTTGATGGGCGAGGAACAAGTACCTAGGTGTTATTGTCAATGAGAGCTTTATATTCGTCACATATAGCTTGTTTCCAGTTAGGATCTCGAAGAGCATGGAAATGAGACTTGGGGATAGGAGAGGAAGGTTGGTTAACATAGTAAGTTGTATTTAGGTTAGCCTTCTACAATCCTGACTTTTAGAGCGTGTGACCATAGGGTTGTTGCGGAGGTTGGGTGGTGAGTGGTGGTGGGGTGGTTGTGGTGTCGGTGTATGTTTGTGGTAATGTGTTGATTAGAGAGTTGGAAGGTGATTGAGTGTGGAGTGTTTATGGGATTGTTTGTGGGGTTGTTTGTGGTGGTGTTTGTTGAGGAGAATTAGATGTGGTAAGTAGTCAAAGTGCAATGGGGGAGGTGTATAGATTATCATCTAAAAATTGGTATGAGGGGGTTTAGTTAGAGTCATGGAGCCGAAAGGAAAGATAGTTTCGTCAATGTGAATGATGGAAATGCTTAAATTTTGTTGGTGTTCAGGTCAAGGCACCGATATCCGCGATGATTGTAAGGGTACCCGAGAAAGATAGATGGTGTGGTACGAGCGAGCAAGTTTTTTGCGGGTGGAAAAGGTGTAGGGAACAAAGGCATCCAAGTGCGAGATAAGGTGTAGAGTTGATTTGTTGAATTATTTTTGTGTAAGGGATGTCATTGTGTTGGAGGTGGATGGAAGTTATTGAGTATGTAAGCGGCAGTAGTAGGCTTATCGACCCACCAATACTCGGGAGAAAGACGGCCTGAAAGAGGAGAGAACATACTACGTTATTGATAGTACGAATCATGCGTTCATATTTGCCATTTTGTTGAGATGTACGTGGGCATGAGAAACGAAATTGAATGCCATTAGTGGCAAATAATTCATGGATGGAGTTATTGTCAATTCTCAACATGTTCACATTGAAAAGTAGATTTTCACGTTTGAATTGGGTTTTTACAAATGCACATGTGCTAAAAGTTTTGATTGTGAATCAGATTTTCTATGAAGTTGGGTAGACCACAAAAAGTGATAGTGAATCTAAGAAAAGGGACATGAGTATTTTTATATCCACTATGCTAGGACAGGATGTTGTCCAAAGGTCTGATGTGAATAATGGTCAAAGGGCGATGTGACAATAGAGGTAGATGTTAAAAGGGAGAGTAGTTTTGTTTTTTCATAACTGGCAAGCACGACAAAGTTTTGAGTGTTTATGGTTTATTTAAGGACTACATTCCACGTGATGACAGGGTTTGAATTACATTATCATCGGGGTGACCAAGACGTTGATGCCAAAGGGAATGATTATTAGTAAGTGGGGCAAAGGCTGAGGCGGCAACATGTAAGGGGTATAGATCACCCGTACTGTCACAACGAAGGAGGGTTTGGCGGGTATGATAATCTCGCACAGTGAAACCATAGGGATCAAAATCAATGGAGCATTTATTATCAGTGGTGAATTTCCGTACAGAAACAAGGTTTTTAATTATATTGGGTATGACAAGAACATTTTTAAGGTGGAGTGGGCGATATGGATTAGGGATTTGTAGATGTCCAGAGTGGGTGACAGGTATAAATGATTCATTTCCGACAATAACTGAATGAAAATTACGATTAAGAGAAGAGGTTTGAAGGTTACCGGTGTGAGATGAAAGGTGAGTGGTTGCTACGATTTTTCCTATTTGCCATTGCTTGATTCAGGAGTAGCCATAAGAAGTTTTTTTTTCCCGATGAACAATCAACCTCGTCGATGAAAAGTTTCCGTCGTGAACGTACCCGCCGATGAACAGTTTTTTTTTTATGGGAGGGAGAGGTGAGGAGCGCGTTATGAGAGAAAAAGAAGGAGAGGATTAGAGAAAGATTGATATTAGGCTCTGATTACCATAAAGGATATTGATTTGATTTATTGCTTGATTCTCATTGTTATAATAGCCAACTATATATAGGGTACAAAGGAAGATTCTAGACTATGGGCTTGGGCCAATGAGACTACGATCACTATCCTATACAATATGTACTTTATTAGTTAACTGAGTTGATTATAATGCTCATGGTTAAGTTTGAAATGAAAATGAAATGCAAATGCAAAATGGTATGCAAATGTTCATGATAAACTGCAAATGGAATATCTATTGTATAAAACAAATTGATAATGGAATGCATTTTTAAATGCAGCCTGCAAATGCAATTATTCAAATGCAAGCTGCAAATGTATTATGCAAATGCATTATGCAAATGCAAGCTCCAAATGGAATTAACATACTACAACTACAGTATGCAAATCCAAATGCAACTTTTTTTGCAATATGATTCTAGTAAATACAAACTATTCTTAAATCCTTAACAGTTAAAACAAAAAAAATGTCTTCATAACCAAAAGGTTATCATCTCATAACATCATTTTTTTTTGGTAATTGTTTCCAAAATATTAATAGACATATTGTTTTAACAGGTACATAATGACCATTACATAATGACCAAAAGACATCAAATGAACATCAATTAGCTTCCACCTCCAATCATTCTTTTCTATTTCTTCTGTAACGTAAAGGTTACGTTGTGGGAAAATTTAGGGTATGATCTGCTCAAACTTCAAGGAAAATGCTAACAATTCTCGCATTGACACCATCATCTTGACTCACTAATGCAAAGTATTACTCCCTTCGTCCCAAAATTATTGTCTTCCGACAAAAAACACACAGTTTAAGAAAAGTGCATTTATTACTGCTTTCTCTTTTTTACTTTTGACAGAATGACAGTTTTACCCTTAGCTAATTAATTAAAGTCTTCTTTAAAGTTTGTAATAATAATTTCAAACAAGGGTAATATAGTAAACTTGATCAAACTTTCCTATTTATTTTTAGTAGTGGACAATTAAATTGGAACATCTCAAAAAGAAAACGTAAACAATAAAAATGGGACGGATGGAGTATGATTTTATTTTAATAAAAGTGTATCCACATGTTCCTTCGTTTCTTCTTCCAACGTATTTACATTTCTTTTCATAAACATAAACGGATAGTTGGCTGGTTTTAAGAAATCGAAGAGAACCAAAATGCAATTATCTTCATTCAAATAGCGTAAGTTAATGTAGTTGAGTTTGTTATTTTGCCGTTAAAAAGTAAAAATGAAGTGTTACAAAAAGACAGATTCGACATGCTAATCAAATGTAGGGTCAATTGCATATATACCCACTAAAAGTTGCATAATTGCATATATACCCAAAACATGCTTAACTCGCATTGTACATCAAGCATTGAAAACTTGTGTTTTGGGTATATATGTAAATATTCAAGTTTTCATGGGTATATATGTAATTCCTTTAAAATTGTTTTGATTATAATTTAACTCTCATTTCTTGGTAGTTACTTTCCTCTTCACTTGTTAAATTGTTGTCATAAAAGTATATCTCAACTTAACCTATTTTCACTCCCCGGTGAGAGAACCACGTATAGAAAGTGCAAGAAAAAACCAAGAGAAACAACACCCTACTAGACACACATCTTGAAGGTGGCAAGTGAAATGGTCAGAAACAATTACAGTTACACATATATTCTCGATTAAGCTGTGTACATCTGAGTCAAAGTCTCACATATTCAGAAAAACCTAAACATAAAAACCGCATCTTTCTAAACATACCTAAACATAAAAAACCGCATCTTTCTAAAACAATTTATAGAGAATACACTCCAATTCAATGCTAGCTATCAAATACTGCAAGTCAAAATACCATATTACCATATTTTTCTCACCGAAATAACCTCAAACTCGGAATTCGAATTTAACCGGTTCACATAAAATGTAGTCCTTCCGGTTGTGTTATTAATTTGTATTTAGGGGTGCTTAAGTTGTATTTAGTTGGAGGAAAATACCCTCCAAAGAATTCTCCACAACACAAAATGTATTTAGAGGTGCGTTTAGTTGGGGGAAGACACCCTTGTTTCCACAAAATGTTTTGTGAAAAACAAGAAAAACAGAGATCACATTCAAATCATTGTTTTCCAACAAAATTCTCTACAAAACACAAAATATGCATTTCCCAACTTAACAAGGGAAACTACAAAACACATATTTAGTTGGAAGGAAAACACTTTGTTTGCACAAAATGTTTTGTGGAAAATAAGGAAAACAAAGATCGCGTTCAAGTCATTGTTTTTCAACAAAACACAAAACATGCATTTCGCAACTTAAAAAGGAAAACTACAAAACACATTTTATTTATTTTCTTTGTTTTCTTTGTAACCCCCTTGTTTTCTTGAGAATGGAAAAAGAGTATTACATGACCACGTTTTTTATGTTTTGTGGAAAATAAATCTCCACCTTTTTTTTTACAAATCTGAAAACACAAAACTAAGAAATTTTTTCTCCAACTAAACGCAACCATTTTATTTGTTTTCCTTGTAACCCCCTTGTTTTCTTGAGAATGGAAAACAGTATCACATGAACGGGTTTTCTATGTTTTGTGAAAATAATTCTCCTTTTTTTTTACAAATCTGAAAACACAAAACTAGAAAAAAATTTCTCCAACTAAACGCAACCATAAAATCTCTATTTCCTAAAACCATCCCTTCCCTTATTATAAGTACTATCATTTGAGCTCAAGTACGACGTCGTTTTGTTTCCTAAAACCATCCCTTCCATCCCTTCCCTTATTATAAGTACTATCATTTGAGCTCAAGTACGACGTCGTTTTGTTTCGCTGGGCTCCCGTATTTTTTGTGGGTTGATATTTTGGGCCTGTTTACAAAATGATGTGGTGTTATAATAGCTTTACATCTCCTCCATCTCCATTCTTTGGATTCATTTACACACTTCTGGATTCATTTACACACGGACATGGTTTAGTTTTTAGGGCTTTTGTTTGTGGTTTGAGATTCAATAGCGGTTTACCGAGGTGAGAAAAAATTATTCCGGCTACCGGTGGCGGCTCCAAATGATCCGGCGATATGAGTTTAGGTACTAATCAAGCTTCATATACAAATATCAACTAGTGTCTGATTCTTATGTGTATTGTGAAGATAAATTTCCCTTTCATATTCCTATAAAATCATAGATAAAAAACAAGATACTTTTTTCTCCAACTAAACACACCTTTACTATCTGAATTGACGGTTCTTTTTAATGTATATAACAATTTTAGTACATCCAAACATAATCCATTTCGTAGCAGCTACTTTAAACTAATGTATCACAATCTGAACCACATTATCCAAACACAATTATTGTCCCTTCAACCAGTTTCAAACATAAATCAGTTTTATGACCGAAGTCCAACGACGCCCTAGAAAGAATGATAGTGCATATTAATTTTGTCTGCTTATCTTACTAGTATTTACAAGACTTGAACCTACACAAAAAGCAGCTTACAACAACTGTTGAACCATGCGGCCGAATTAAAATTACATGTAACGTTTCTTACAAGACTATCAAGATCAAATCATCTAAGTTTACTAAACTAACAGAAAAAATCGGATTTTTAATTAGTGTCGTATCTTTAAGAAAGCCCAACTATGATACAAACTACAAAGAAGTTTGGTTTACCATCAATATGTACCGAGAAAATTCTACAGCAACAGGTGAATGCACCTTCTTGGACACCTGCAGTTAGACCTGCGCATGAAAAATACCAGATTCGTATCAATGGATATGATTGAAATTTAATTGTTAACGTGATTACTTTTAGAAGGTATGACAAGTAAAAAATGTTATCGGTGAAAATGACCACAAAAACTTCTGAGTAGCAACATTTAAAACCGAGTTGTTAGCTCCTTACTATTTCATTTGTTCAAAATATTGCTTGGGTCCTATAATTATCATATGCAGAGTCCTTCTAAATGTGCCACAAATGTAAGTGAAAAACACTATGAAATGAAATCAGGTGGAAAGTTAAAAACTTTAGTACCTCAATCAATTCGACTCCAGTACGCTAAGGACCTCTTCGGATTTTCATTAGCAATATTAGTACATACAACACTATATACCACACGCTACCTTTAAACCGCTATCTTTATCCCCCCTATCTCATCGACCATTGAGCTCTTATGCTGCAAAATTAACAGGATGGCTCAATGAGAAAATTCCGCTAAAAAACAATGACCAAACACGGAGCACAAAAAAAAAAAAAAACATAACCACACTCAAGTGCCTCCAGATTACCTTACTTTTCTTCTGCCTGTGAATGTCATTCACATCTTCATTTCCCTCATGCTTCCTTTTCTGAAAACATTTAAGATCGCACCATTAGTGAAAGGCATATATCATTTCGATATGGTCATAGCATAATCTCTTATTTGTTTTCATTAGGGGATATTTAGACTATGAAGACTAATGGGCTATTGGTATTTATCAGGTGCTAAAGTTTGAAATCTGGAATACAATTCTCGATTTTAAGAGGTAGCGTCTAAAGAAGGCAGAATCATGATGTTTTAGCATTCAATTTAAATGAAGATTTTTTTTAGTACCATTATCTCTTATTATACTTCAGACCAACAGTCATGATGCTTTACATAACCACAGCAGTAAAAAAATATCAAAAGCATCTAACCTTCTCATGGTGTTTCTTGGAATGTTCAGCACCGGAATCATGATGACTACTTTTATCCTTCTTTTTTTCTTTATCCTTATCTTTACTTCGATCTTTATGCCGATGCTTGTGTTTCTTATGCTCTTTGTCTCTGTCCTTGTGCTTTTTATGCTTCTTTTCCTTGTCCTTTGATTCACTTCGAGATTTACCAGATATAGTAGGCATACCCTTCTCAGACTATAAAATTACACAAGCATACAACCACTATATTACAGCTCTATAGCAAGTATGAATGGGTCGATATTTTATTTTAACGCGTCAAATGGACGAAATCATAAAATTTAGATACAACGAAATCATGTGGTCAAACAGGTCAAAAGTTGCCCAAACACAGCAACGCTTTAAGCAAAAATAGTATATCAATGAAAATGTAATAATATTGTTTTTGTATTTATATTAATGACATTAAGTGGGAAAAAAGAAGTGAGTTAGCGAAACCCGGCCCGTACAAATATTACCCCTTAACCCGCCCATTTTAACACTTCTAGTTAAAAGCAGGAGATTAATCGTTGTCTTACAGATGGCAGGTCAACAGGTGCAGTCTCCCTCAGCTGGAAGGCTTCCAAAAGGTCTTGCAGGTCAAATGGTTGTATGCGTGTGTTTGTGTCTCTAGAGAAGGATGTGTTGTTAATGAGCTGATCCAACTGCATCCCTTCCCCTTTCCTGATTTCTGTGTCTCCAACAACATGATGAAGGTAATGTGTATCTGAAATTGACAAAGGAAGTGACTTCTTGCAGAAGAACTCATAGTGGGGCAACAATTTATAGTAACTTATAAGATCCACAGCGCCCGTGAGTTCCTTTGGTCCTAGATTATGCAGAGCAATTCAGAAAATGAGATAAAGGATACATAATCGGAGAAGGAAGCCAACTTTACTGCATCATAGGGACTCGATTTGGGTGGGGTGGTAAACGTGCCTTGATTGGAACATCCACAGATACAAAGAAAGACATAACAATATAAATCATAGACGACATCTTATGCAACATAGTAGTACTATTTCGGTTTCAAC
>BQNB010162890.1:0-14505 GCA_026074375.1 Tanacetum coccineum | reverse complement strand
AAGTGTTTATGTTCATAACAAGAGGTTTCATTTCAAGATACTCAAACAGATTGTATACAAGATGCTGATTAGAGGATTATATCTAGAAGATTGAAGACTTGTATTGATGCTGAACAAGATGTCCAACCATCAAGAAACTTAAAGTCAAGAAAGTAGAATTCAAGTTAGGGGAGGATTGTTGGGACATACAAGAAAGAAGGTCAAAGTACTGCTAAGTCAGAAGGTCAAAGTACTGCTAAGTTGAAGATCAAAGTACTGCCTGCTTAGTATGGAAAAGTCAAAGTACTGCCTTTAATATAGGAACTTTAAAGGTTAAACGGTTATGTTAGTAATTATCATGTAACAGTTATTTTAGTGATTAGTATCAATTAGTATTTGTGTCATACAAGGACTGTACACCTACTAGAAGTTATCCTTACGTTTATAAAAGGATCTCTAGGAAGGCATTAGAGAGACACGAACAACACTTCAACAACAAACACAACAAAAAGCATTAGTTAGAGGTATTAGTATTGTATTAGGGATCTGCAAACTTAGGCAGATTCAAAGTGTGGTAATACAAATCGTTTGATTAATCATTGTGTGTTCTTCTTGATACTGTTAACTAGTTTCCGCATAGTTGATAGTATTACATCAGTGTTTCATTGTTACTGACTTGGATTTATTCAAGGAAGTAACATCCTTTATAGGCTAAAGGCTTTTTATACTAAGGTATATCGATCCAACAGTATCAAACAAACATCAATGGTGTGTCCTTCATAGAACCTTATGAATGTCTTGAACCTGTTTTTCTTGAAACTAAAGTTCCATCTAACCAAAATATGATCACAATGATCAAAATGATCAATCTGTTCAAACTAATGAAATCTTAAATGATGATTAGTCTGAACATTCCAATCAAACCAATGATGAACAAATCATTGATAATCTCCCAAGCACTGAAGATATTCAAATCTTTGAACATTTATCCTCTCTAAATGTAGAGGATACTTTAGTACGAGATATAATTCCAATCCCTAATCCCTCTTTAACCATTCCATCCATGACCTCTCCAGCTCCTTAAAGACAAATGGTCTCATGACAAACATATTGAGCTGGTCAATATCATAGGTGATCCAGGAGCTGGAATGCTAACTCGAGCCATGGCTAAAGAACTTAGTGCTGCTTCAGCTCATGAGTGTCTCTTTATAGACTTTCTTTCTGAAGAAGAACCTAAAAATGTCTTTGAAGCGTTAAAGCATCCTGGATAGGTTAATGCCGTGCAAGTTGAACTAAATCAATTTGCTAGAAACAAAGTCTGGACATTAGTTCCTGCACCTTATGGTAAAACCATAATTGGCTCAAAATGGGTATTCAGGAACAAAAGAGATGAAATTGGAATTGTCATAAAAAACAAGGTAAGACTTGTAGCTCAAGGCTACAATCAACAAGAAGGCATAAACTATTATGAAACCTTTTCTCCTGTTGCAAGACTTGAAGCAATCAGGATCTTTCTTGCCTTTTCCACTTACATAAACTTCATAGTTTATCAAATGGATGTCAAAAGTGCATCCCTCAATGGCAAATTAAAAGAAGAAGTTTATTTCAAACAACCTCTAGGTTTTGAGAGCAGTAAGTTCCCCAACCATGTTTGTAAATTGAACAAAGCCCTTTATGGACTTAAACAAACTCCAAGAGCATGGTATGAAACTCTCTCAACCTTCATCATTAAACATAAGTTTGTAAGAGGTAAGATAGACAACACTCTATTTGTCTATAAAACTCAAACTGATGTGATTTTGGTGTAAATCTATGTTGATGACATTATCTTTGGATCCACCAGCACAAAATTATGCAAACAGTTTTCTAAACAAATGACTCAAAGATATGAAATGAGCATGATGGGTATCCTCACCTATTTCCTTGGATTTCAGATTAAACAATCTAAAAGAGGCATTTCAATCAACCAAGAATAATATGTCAAGGATCTGATGTAAAAGTATGACATAAATGGTTCATCAGTGAAAACTCCAATGGTACCCCCCTAACAACTTAGGACCAGGTCTCAATGGCAAAGCTGTAAATGAGACTCAATATAGAGGTATGATTGGATCACTAATGTACCTAACTACAAGCAGACCTGACATTTAATTCTCAACTTGTCTCTATGTAAGATATTAAGCAAATCCTAAGGAATCCCACCTTATTGTTGTTAAGAGAATTTTCAGGTACCTAAAAGGTACTCTCGGTCTTGGTCTTTGGTATCTAAAATGTTTAGGTTTTGACCTAAAAGGATACTCAGACTCTGACTATGCTGGATGCAACATGGACATGAAAAGCACTTCAGGTGCTTGTCAGTTGCTAGAAGGCAAACTTGTATGGTGAAGCGCAAAAAAGCAGCAATCCTGTAGCTATGTCCTCAGCTAAAGCTAAATATGTAGCTGCTGCTCGATGTTGTGCCAACATATTATGGATGAAGAGTCAACTCACTGACTACAATATCTTGTTATAAAAGGTACCTATATTTTGGTGATAACCAATGCTATTGCAATGTCAAACAATCCGATATCTGCACTCAATAAAAAGCATAGTATCCAGATATCCATTTAATCAGAGATCATTTCTAAAAGGGGACATTGAATTCCATTTCATTCCACTCAATATCAACTTGCTGATATCTTTACCAAGCCTCTGGATGAGCCAAGTTTCAAAAAGATTGATTGTTAAACAAGTTAATGTTTAACATCAATTCAAAACCTGAAGCATTAGTAACTGACTAAGAAAACTGAAGCATTAGAGCTTTCATCAAAAACTGAACAAACTTTACATGTTAAATGCCAGTTCAGGTTTTGCATACAACACTATAATCTTGCTAAAAGTAACTGAGCAATCACATATTCTCATTCATGATTTGATGAGCATGTGTGGTTTTGTCGCCTTTACTGGAGCACAGATATTGGTTAAGTCAAGTACTAAACAAAACTAGTTTATTTTCAGCAGTTCAGTTTAATAATTTTATCTAAATCTTCAGCTTTCTCTCAAGTGAAGTAACTAATCAATCACATATATCTCATTCATGGATTTGCATGAGCATTTGTGGTTTTTTCGCCTTCGCTGGAAGATTGATGAAGATAAAGATTACAATAATCATTTCAGCATGACATAACACCAACCCTGAACCTATTTAGCTTTTCAAACAACAATCATCAGATCAACTCAAAAACAAATGTTATTTTCAAAGTAAAATAATTTTTATCAAAAACATTTCCTTCCAAAGAATGTTTAATTAAAATATATTAAAAGAGGATGTCTAAAAAGTTAGAACGACCTCATCATCTCCTCCTCACCTACTTTTGTAGTTTTTGATAGACGGTTTGTTCACTGTTATAGGTGTTAGATGCATGCTTTGCTGACTTTCATTAAATATAAATTTTAGCACACATGTTGAAAACAAATCTTAAACATTCTCATAATTTTATAACCTCAAATGATAATTACAATTTCTCAAAGAAAAATTTGTAATTTCATCAATCATATAAATCACAACAAACCAATCAACAATTCATCAAGAACAAACGAAACAAACACCTCAAACCAGATCAAATCTTTAAAACCCTAATGACAAAATCATCCTTACAAAACCCCTCATCACCTGAAATTCACTCCCAAAGAAGAACAGTCACTCCTTGACAACCCCAAAAAGCCCAAATCCTTTCTTACCTTGCTAGTAAGGTTTTGAGTTTCCCCCTTGATGAAATTTCATCACCACCTACAATGAAGTTTCACTACTATATTCCTTACACTCAAATTCAAAACTTTGAACTGTGTCAAACTTTCCATTCCAAATGCATGTCTAAAAGAAGCATTTTACAAGGGCCCCAACTAATACAAAGAGTACTTGTATGATTATTGGTACACTAATAAAAGACCTTAGATGGACACTAATATTAAGTATTTACTCCGATAGGAGGAATAGAGGAGACATAGGAATCAACACCTTTAGAAATGCTCTTAGGGCTCATTACCTACCTAACTCAAGTATGTATGTTCCCTCACCCTTCATAACAACAGTGAGACCATGGTTTGCAACAGTAGGTTACAGTGGGGAGATTGGGGCAAAAGGAACTCTCAAAAAGAGTTTTTTTCCTATTATGCGGAGGCTACTGATGAGCAAATCATTCAGTGTTAAGGTGAAAACAGGTGTCCTGATTCAACTATCCAACAAGGATCCATCATCTTATATGTCGGACAAAGGGTAAAGGTAGATTATGCTAAGCTATTATTAGGAGGAAATAATTTACAAGATAAAATAAGAAAACTAGTGAAAAGGGTTTTTACGTATCCTAGGTTTATAATCCCTTTCTACTAGACATCATGAAGCCCATAAATAGAACAATGAAGAGCTCACCATACCCCCACCAAGTCTTCATGTTCAGAAACAATTAGGGCACTAAAAGCCAAACTGAAACTGAAAGAACCTCCCTTTACTGACCACATGAAGGCCATATGTAATTTAGATGTGCCTATAGACTCCAAAGCTCCAAAACCTTCCTTACAAACTAAGGAGGTTCCCCAAGGCAAAAAGGCTGGAGCTAAAATTGGACTCAGAAGAAAACAATCTTCAAAACACACATCTGAGTCCAAGACTGAGGCATCCAAATCTAAAACTAGCCAATCAGAAAAAGAAACTACGTCTAATTTGGCCAAGGACAAAATCCCAAGCCATCCTTTACCTCCTACACTAGTGGTTGGTGAAATGCATAAAGAGGCACAGCAAACAGCTGGTGGACCAACATCTTTAGGGGCCACCAGTAAAGGATCCCACCCTTAGCTCAATAGTGGTATGTCTGCATTTATTCTTATTGAACTTGTTTATTCAGCTTCTTTCATTTTCACTCTGAGTCTGCATCAGGATGTGATGCTTTAGTAGATTCCACAGCTAAAGCTGTTCTTGGAAAATCTGCTCCAAATGATTCCATACCTTAACAACAGGGTATGGATGAAGGAACCCAAAACTATTTACTTGATCACATATTTGCAGGGACTAATCCAAGTGTTCTTGTAGATAAAACCAAATATACTGAAGATGGGTTGAAAACTGCCCACACTGACTTAGGTACTAATGAGGAATCAATATCTGATGAAATTTCAAAGAAAATAAAGCTGGAAGATCTATCGAATCTTATGTAAGATACAATATCTACTTTCTTTAGTCCTGGCTCCCTAGAGGATGAGCCCATCATTGTTTCAGATGAGAGTGAAGAGGAGGAAACTGAAAGATATAAAGACACTTATGCTACCTCTCATGATGAACCTGAAGACACTTCTGTTCCACATCCTTCATCTCCTAAATCAGTTCAACTTCAAGAGTTGATGGCTTAGGTTCTCTTGCTTCAATCTCAGAAGCTCAAGCTAGAGCAACAAAAAGAAAAGGCTGAAGCAAAAGTTGTTTTCCTTAAAGCTCAGCCTTTATATCTAGATTTCAACCATCTTACTGAACTTCTGGTAACTTCTCTAAAACTTTAACTATCCAAACTCTTAGCCTTACATGACTTTGCCAGCTGCTTACCAACCGAACAAAAAGAGCTCCCCTCAAAATTCATTGAATTATCTAGAGAAGTTAAAGGGCTAAAGAAGCATGTTCGAGACATGGAAATTGAGCTACCTGGGGGCTTGAAAGACATCCCAAAGAAACTAGAAAAAATCACTTCCACTATCTCCAGTCTTACCTCCCAGGTTTTTGAACTGAAGACCCTTTAATGGGAACTTCCAGCAGAGTTTCTTGGTCTACCAAGCCAAATCTCTTCAGTTCAAGAAAAGCTCAAGACTTTAGATGCACTTCCAAGTCTATTAAACAAGGTCAATGATACCTTGAACAGGTTTGCCACAAGTGTGGAAAATGCCATCAAAGGCTATAGACAAGAGTGTTCCTTTAACATGCCAAGCTAATGCTTCACCTGCTGAGGGGGAGAAAAACACAAAAGATGTTGATAATGCAAACCTAAAGCAACAACTGATGACATCAAAAAACGTTACATTTATACCATCATTTATCCCAAATAAATTATCCACTTTTATATAATTATTGCAAGAATCGTTACTTAATTGCTTAAAATTGTAAATTGCAGTAATTACGGAGTGATTTGTGAAGACATGCTCAAAGGCGCACTTTTTGGAGCTTAAACGATGATATTTAAAGATTACTTAATTCTGCTCAATACGCCGTATCCACAAAAGGAGATACGGCATATCGGCGCCTGGACTTCACAAGAAAACACGTATTCTCACTTCCCAATACGGCGTATCCATGTTTCCCTATACGTTGTATCCAGCTGGATAACTATTTAGAGATTTGGTAAATAAATATATTTTGGGAAGTTATATCTAATTGATTATAAACTTAGCGCACTCTCCAAGGAAAACGCCCCTATATGCCGTATTGACCTAGCTCAATACGGCGTATCCAGTCTTTTTCAGACACTATAAATATAAGACTCAAAAATGAGTTTTCAGTGTGCAAAATCATATTCTCTATACCATACACATACAAGACGATTTTCTGAAGAAAAGAAGAGCAACCAAAGGTCAAGCATCGATCATGATTCCATAGAAGACACCGTGTAATTCCTATACTCTTGTAATCATTTGATTTTTTGTATAGTTCGGTAAAACGTTTAGTTTACCTTGGTTATTTGATCACGCTTGTATAATTACAATGTTTATGGGCTAATACCCTAGGGTATTTAGCCATCTTAATGAAGGTTTAATGTTTGGTTTGTTTTTAAATCAATTTCTTAATTTATCGTTGAAAGTTTAATTATGTTTATCACATGATATTTGTCTACGTGTTTGCATATGAGACCCATCATTCAACTGGGTCTAGTTACGCCTAACAAGTGAACTAGATACTGGGATAGCTCTCCATATCGTGTTTTATATTACTGGACCAATAGGATCACAAATAATGTTCTGTCTTTGTCTTTAAATTATGAACTTAGTTGGACCGGCACGTGACCCGTAATGTTTCAACAAGTATGTTCTTAATTAATTGATAAAGACTTAAACAGTGAACTACCAGTATATAAAATACCGTCAAACAGTAAATGGGTAAAGTCCCGATGGGCTAGAGTTTAACAAGATCACCATTGCTTTAATCCCTAGATAGATTATAATTTAACTAAAGGATGCTTTATGCGGATAACTTAATTGTGACAGGATTCAACGTGTCTAGGTCTTAGGATGATGTCCCGCCTAATTCTTAAGAATGATATGCCGCTTCGAGATAAGAAATCATTGCACTAAATAAACAAACCAGCGTTTAATCGGATTTAATATGGCTAATACAATTTTCTATCATTTGGCTTGTACCGCTCTTTTATCTTCTGATTGTTTTCTTGCATGTTTATTGTGTTTAGAATTGATTATTGTCACCCTAAAACCTGTGCCAGTCTCTCAGGCTGAAAACCCCCCATTACCATTAGAACTAGGTTTAGCATAGGTTTAACAAGTAATTAAAATTAACTTATTAGAGTAATTAAAATACTAATAGAGTATAAGGTTAACGACCTCGTTCTTAGTGTTCGACACCATACTAACCAATCGTTCTTAGTGTTCGACACCCTACTAACTTATTAGTGTTTGACACCCTACTGATAGACACCGTGTAATTCCTATCCTCTTGTAATCATTTAATTTTTGGTATCGTTCGGTAAAATGTTTTGTTTACCTTGGTTATTTGATCACGCTTGTATAATTACAATGGTTATGGGCTAATACCCTAGGGTATTAGCCATCTTAATGAAGGTTTAATGTTTGGTTTGTTTTAAAATCAATTTCTTAATTTATCATTGAAAGTTTAATCAACCAGTGAGTTACTGTCTCACCGATTAAATAAAAATTGATTTGAAAATCAATCGACGTGTCACTTGCTAAAGTGGTTTTGTGGCACATCGAGAGTTTTAGCATTTCAAGATTCATCAACCGTCAATTCATAGTCTGGACCAAATTGATATCTAGTGTCATAAGTTTGATCCATATAGGATCTCACAAGTCACTACCACAGAGCTTGTTTAATGTTGGCTCTGGAAGGATTTCCATCGTCATTGTGATTACATAAGTATCACTCTGATGTTCTTGCAAAATCACAAGGATAATGCGTAGGACTGTTAAGATATTACTAGTTTTCACAGTGTGTGAGAAACCAGTTTATAATGGATAAGTGTCCTAGAGAGATATATAGATGATCTCTTTATTGGCTCTAGACTCGATAGTGCATATTTGATTTTAGTGATCGGAGGCAGGAGCTGATTGCCACATTTTCAATACCAACTAACTCGGAGTGAGAAAGTCGATAGAAATGTGTGTAATCTTCGTGAGTTTTGAAACAAAGTCTTTCCGACTTTGAGTAGCTGGGGAGGGTTGTGCATTGCGCCACTGGGTCCATGACGACTGTCTTCAATACCAGACAACAACTTAGTGTTTCTGACAGTTTATGTATTGACTCGGTTTCTGCCTAAGTGTATGGAGGGCTTCTTCCTTTTCACCCTTTATCCTTACAATTCTTTTTCATTCTTCAACCCCTTCAGTGCTTACCGATACTTCATGACTAATACCTTGTTGGGTTTGTTCTAGTACTAGCTCCATCTCAGTCGGTACTATTTCCTTTTTCTCACTTTTTCTCCTTTTTATCATACCTAATCTATTCTAACTAATGAAATGTTACTGGGTAGATCCCTCCGGTTCTGGCTGGATCATGTGAACGAATACCTAATTTTAACCACCTTATAACTCTATGTAATTAAATACATGGTCAGTCTTTTAGTATTGTTCACAACCTTAAAACCATTTGAAAACATCGATTAAGGTACATTGTGATATAAATTAAAACATTTAGTACCTCGACGGTTTTACTTTGAAAATTTCTCCCCCTACATATATGCATCGATATTCAAAATTTTTTAGCACATACGAGGAAGATGCTGCACTAGAGTCATTAACATCACCTTTTACAAGTTATATATTTTAGTCACATTTTCTTCCCTTATCAAAAATGTCAGATCTCTTAATATTTTGGATATCAATTGATTCAAATATATGAAAATTATTTGGGGAGAAAATGTTCATATTATATATTATAAGCCTTGTTAGGAACATTTTAATGCCCCCCTCAAATAATGAGGGTATGATATGGTGTTTGAGTACGTTAATTTGAAATTTTTTGAATTTACTAAGAAATTCTTGAAAATTCATACTCAAACACGATATTTGCCTAATATGAGTCTACACTATTTATTCATATATTCACAAGATTGATAATTATGAAAGAATGACCTGAAATGTAGTAGGACAAGATATGACAAAGTCATATTGTCCGTTCAAGTAGTCTGAGATTTTCTTCGTATTCTCTTCCACCAACAAACTTCTCTAAGCTTCTCATTAACCTCTTGTCTCTTAGCTGCTTATCGATATCCTGGATCATAAGAAGGTCCTTTCGCTTGTCTAATCCACTTCATTTCCTCTTTGGCAGGTAATCCATCCTTATTCTCGAAGCAATATCGTAAAAAGCGGTCCGAATAGAATTGAGTGTGCCATCACTATATTTATGGAGTTCATTAGTGTGCATCAATTTGTTTCTTTTGTTATGATCCTTGTATATCACTCCTTGAGGGTCTAAATATGCAGTGAATGCGGTTCTTTTCCTGAGATCCGGCCTGAATATGTCTGGTTTGGTGAGGTTGAGCTTCTTTTGGTAACTTTTGACACCCAATTGAAGATCTTCCACCACATGATGTTCCACTTCACTCTCTATCTCAGTAATCATCATAGTGATTCTGACTAGATATGTATTGACCCGATTTCTCTGCCTAAGTGTAGGATGGCTTCTTTCTTTTCTTTACCTTTAAAAAAAACCCTTTAAATATATCCGTATAATTCTTTTTTTTCATCGATTTCTTTCAACACTTTTCTCAAGTGGCATACTGAGAAGTTCTGACTAGTTACCTTGTTTCAGGGTTTATTATTAATTCCAGTACGATAAAATATAGCTCCTAACTCCCAACCATCAAGTCGGCACTATTCTCTTTTATCCACTTATTCTCCAATTTAAACTGTGCCTTTTAAATCATACTAAGACTTCCTTCTTTCTAGCACTAACTAGTTGGAGTGTCCAATTTGGGTTAGATCCCATCGTCCCTATCACCCTAGATTCAATTCGCTGTAGATCCCATCCAGATCCCCATTTCCCGGGCCCCACCCATAGGGTAATTAAAGAATCCCTCCGATCCCCCTGCCCTCATCCGGTTCTGGCAGGATCATTGGAACCAGTACCTAACCTTAAGTCGATCTCATCCTTAAAACTCTTCGATTAAAATAAATAACATATGGTCAGAAGTCTTTTTTGGTATCAGATTAGAGGTAAACCCTTGGTCATACAAAATTCACACACTCTAATCACTAATTGAAAATAAAAAAAAAAAAAGAAAAAATAAAAAAAAGAAACAGAGTTAAAAACGCTCAATCAGGTACTTTATGAATTTAACTATCTACCACAGTGTTTAGTACCCCCCCGATTGTTTTTCTTTCTTTTTTTTTTTTTTTACTTTTTTTTTAGAAAACTTCCCCCCTTCTCTCCGCTTAGCTATTCCCGCTCGCCCCGCCATCTACTTCCCCCCAACATGGCATCGTCTTTTAATCAGAAATTGTTTAGCCACATGTTGGTTAGAGAATCTTACACTTGAGAAAAATGACAACATTCACATATTATTAAATCACGCTCATTTTCCCTCTCTAGTCTCTCCCTTAATCAAAAATTTAAAATCACATTCTGAACCCTTTTGATATCAAATTGATTTTCAATAATGTATATAACACTTTGGGAAGAAAAGTGTTGCCAATTATTAACAAAGCCCATGGTTTGGATCAACATAATAATGCTGTCCACTCGTCCCTTCCTATGGCAACCCCCTCAAATCGTGTGAGGGATATATATTATGATAGTGAAGAGCTGCGAGTACATACATAATTTAAAAGATTTTGAATTTTCCATTTCCTTACTAAGAAGGAAAATTTTTCCGTAAGAAATTCTTGAAAAAAATTTAATATACTCAAAAAAAGCAACATAATTAAATTTTAGCGCTAAAATTAAAGTCAATAATAGAAGTCTAAATCAATTACACAACATTTACTAAATTGACACAGCAGGTTCATGACAGATAACCCAAAGACCTCTGAAATAAAAGAGTTGCAGTCAAATCCAAAAATGACAATAGTCTTTTGGATCCATCGTTTAGAGCAAATTCTACAAACGCAGTCTGATCTCGATACACATATCTACCACTAGAAAACAAAACACACCCTTTAGAAGTTTGTTCTTAGCTTTAACCCAATATCCTTTCCTCCGTACCCTTCCCCCTTGAAACCACAGAGCAACTCCTTTCTTCTGAGTATATTCAAATCCTATCTTCTTTTTCTTGGCAATTCGCATTAACATAAAGACTTAAATCCTGCCTGAATTCAACAAAAAATCTTGAGATCTCATTTCGAAGTACACAATTAGATATTCGAGAACCCTACATAACAACCAGAGAACAAACCAAAGAGAGTGTGGAGACCCAGCAATTTTAAGTCCCCACCCCCCGCCCGGATTCTAAAATTAAAATTCCTCGCTACCTGATAGTGAATGAAATAAATGAGAAAACAAAACCGCAAAAATGAACAGACAACTAAGGGAGTACCCCACTAAGCGAGAGGGGTCCTCCCCGTCCACGCGATGTCTCATTATGTTTTCATTTCACATAATTTATTTTATTAATTTTTTTATTAAAATTAATATAAAATTACATCCCATCTTAGGTTTTTGAAAAAAAAATCGTAAATTAATAACTACCGGTAAATTTCGACAAACAACAGACCTACATCCCACACACTGAACAGCACATTTAATTAATTCTGGTTGGCAACAGGAATGCTCAGTACTACATAAAGGAAAGCATCACATGACTTTATCTTGTAAATATATACACTAAATGATACTTCGGCTTGTTCAATGAATCGCCCTGCAGTTCACCAATACCCAATAATCAAGTTGAGACCACCAAACAAATGTAAACTCCCCACCCCACCAAGTTAAATAAGGCCAACAATGTCACGACGTCACCCACCCCCCCACCGGACACCCTGATGAACCCCCACCCGCCACCGGGAACACACCCGCCATGTAACCCACCCAACTCCCCAACCACCATACCCCGCCACCCCACAGCACCCGTCCGCCTAATTGAAAACCGCAAAGGCCCTTTTTTTGTAATTCAAATATTCTTCAAATTCTTTCACTACTTTTCGACTATATTTCTATTCTATCCTTTCTTTCTTTATCTACTAACCTACAGTACACCTTATACCTCTTTCTTACCCTTCTACTAACTCTTCCTTATTATCTTTTTTCTCTTTCTACTATATCTAAACATTACTTCTACTATACTCTAACTTCCTGAGGCACTTACTTTCTTAATTCTACTTTAATTTTCTATTTCTCTGACCTACTAACTATACTACAAGTCTACGTACTTTAATTACTACGAACATTTACACTTCCTTTTATCTTTTCTACATCTTATCTATTCTTACTTTTTGTTTCTTACACTTCTTTTCTCCTTTCTATCTAACTACTAACAGGTAATCTAATTTCTACTTATTCTAATTCTACATTTTGCTACTACTACTTAATATCTACTTAACTACTAACTTTCTCTACAGTTTTCTACTTTTCACACATTTCTCTACAGCTACTACTTATTACAACGGTGTAACTCATAAAGAACTCCAAACTCTTCATACTCAAAATACATTCTATACAATCTCCCTAACCCTACCTCTTTACAAAAAATGCCATTACTCCCCCACCTCAAACCAATCTATCCTAAATATATTACAAATTTCAATCTTTTCTACCCAATTACACTACTAATTTCTACTACACAACTAATGTACAAACACCTCCTAATACAAACCAAAAGAAATAGCAAGAAGTATTCTAATCGACTCTAACCTAGCTACCAGAGCATATGTATCATCCTAATCTATACCTTCTTGTTGATTATATCCTTGTGCTACTAATCTAGCTTTATTTCGGGATACTATACCATTTTCATCTAATTTATTTCTAAAAACCCATTTTGTTCCTATGACGAATTGACTTACAAGTAAAAGGACTAATTCCCAAACATTATTAGCTACAAATAGATTTAGTGATTAGTTCTTGCTAGCTACATACCCAAACTTTCATCTTTAATGCTTCATGATATTTTTGGGTTTCTACTGTAGATATAAAAAACAAAAGAAATTCACTATATTTGGGCTAGTGTTGGAAATCACAAAGTGTCGGTCAACTCCAAAGTTGTAACAAGTCTTAGCATCGTAGTTTAGTAGAGAAGGATAGATTAGTAACCTAGGTCCGGGCCCAAGGGCCCATCGGGTGGCCCAACTCCAGCTCGCATGGTGGCCCAACTCCAGCCCATGGGCCGGCCATAGTAGTATTTATACACCCTCTCCTAGACTTGGAGAGGGTTGGTTGTTTTTCATTTGTTAGTTCACTTTGTTATCCATTCCATATTTCCATAATACACATTCATCCATTCCATCCAAGTTTCTCTAACAATCCAACCCACATCTCACTTCTTGTTCTTGGTTGATTCATAAGATTATTTGTATTCTACAATTGGTATCAAGAGCCATGGAGTGGTGTGTTTAGATTTTTGTGTTTGATTAGTGTTCAAAACCTTTACAAAGATCAAATTAGTGTTAAAATTTTTTTGGCTTAAAAACCTTAAAGTTTTCATTTTTATTGTTCCTATAGGGTTAGTAATACTAGTTGTACAAGAATTTTTTGCTAAAAATCGTTAAAAATCGTGTTTTTTTGAGTTTTGAAAAGTTGTGTTTCGTAATAGCTAGGATCGAACTAGAGGATTCGAACAAGACATTCGAACTAGTGAGTCGAACGAGATCATCGAACGAGCGGTTTTCAGTTTTGATCGAACGAGCGGCTTCTAGTTTCAATCGAACGAGCTACTTAAGTGTCGATCGAACGAGCGGTTTTCAGTTTTGATCGAACGAGCGGCTTCTAGTGTCAATCGAACGAGCTACTTAAGTGTCGATCGAACGAGCGGTTTTCAGTTTTGATCGAACGAGCGGCTTCTAGTGTCAATCGAACGAGCTACTTAAGTGTCGATCGAACGAGCGGTTTTTAGTTTTGATCGAACGAGCGGTCTTTAGTTTCAATCGAACGAGCTACTTAAGTGTCGATCGAACGAGCGGTCTTCAGTTTTGATCGAACGAGCGGCTTCTAGTTTCAATCGAACGAGCTACTTAAGTGTCGATAGAACGAGTGGTTCTTCAGTTTTGATCGAACGAGCGGTCTTCAGTTTTGATCGAACGAGCGGCTTCTAGTTTCAATCGAACGAGCTACTTAAGTGTCGATCGAACGAGCGGTTTTTTTGTTTTGATCGAACGAGCGTCTTCTAGTTTCAATCG
>BQNB010162888.1:0-14506 GCA_026074375.1 Tanacetum coccineum | reverse complement strand
AGGTCACAATCTGACTCCTACGGCCAGCTGCCTGCAGTTGTGATATCACTGTCTGCTGACTCATCACTATAGAGCGTAATGCCATAATCTCTGAACGTGCCATATAGCTAACCTCTATGGAGCATCCTCATGCCTCCAGGGAAACCAGAGCCTCATGATCTAGTAGTCGTGCAGTCTCATAGTGGTACTGACTATCATCAACCAATGTCTCAACTCTCTGATATATCTGGGTCTGCCTATCCTGATTATCCTCTATCACACTATAGATGTCCTGGGTGTCCTGCTCCTGAACTGCAGCCAGCTCAGTCACCCTAGTGTTGGCCCCCTCAAGGGTCGTCAATGCTACCTCCTCAGTAGCATCTCTCGGGTCTACCCAAGCATCTCTAATCCCATAGTCGACCTCTTCGGCTCTCCGTTGACTGATCTTAGTATCCACATTATCAACAAACCCATAGTCTTCCCTACGACCTCTAATCGGTCTAGCGGCAGCAGCAGCTGAACTCTCTCCCACCTCACATCTCGGACCAAGATCAATACCCAACCTCTTCCTAGGTGGTAGTGTAATCTCGGGTCTGTCTGCCATGCGGTCAAAAGATAGTAACTGCAAAGGTGGTGATGAAGTAGGTAGTGGTAATGTAGGTAATACAGATGCTGGTGGTGATGCTGGGAGTGGGGGAGATGGTATCTGTGGTAATGGAGATGATAGTAGAGTAAGTAGTGATGGTGGTGGAGTGGTTAAGGCAAGAAGCTGCTCGACCTCTTCCCTAGGAGGAAGTGATATGGATGGCTCATCCCGGATAGATATCCTGGCAGCCATACGGTGTACAGGTGGGACAAAGTCGGCTGGAGCTGGGTGCTCCTCCTCCTCATCCTCATCCTCGTCCTCGTCATCATCATCGGCATCATCTTTGAAAGGCTCCTCCTCCTCATCATCATCATCCTGGTCAGCGGGATAGTCAGCTGGATCCTCCTCCGGATCCTCATTATCATCAGCCTCCGACTCCTCCTCCGGATCAGACTCAGGAACATATCCTTGTGAATCTGCAGTGGGTGAGGTAGCAGCAGGCAGTGGCTGCTCCTCGGCCGGGAGTATCTCATCCTCTAGTGGCATGTACTCAGGGTACATCGGCTCAGGAACAAAGTCCAGTGGGGGTGGTGACTGTGGCTCCTTGAGGCCAGGCATGTAGTCAGGCGATGGTGGAGCCTAATAAGCAGCCACTATGTAAGCATATGGGTCCTCTGGCATCACAGGTGGTCCGTCGACTCCTGGTGAGCCCACATCTGATGAATCCTCAAATGGACTCAACACCTGCGTGTACGTGACTGTGGAATCTTCCAAATCCGACATCGTAATATCTAAAATTTAAAAAGTAGCTTACATAAGTATTTAGTATAAGACCCTCATAGTAATGTACATATTATATTATAACACGTATATCAATCATGAATGCATCTAGTCTAACCAACTAATGCAGCAACTAGTATATGCATGTATGTATGCATGTATATCCCGTGCAACCCCTTTTGCACTAAAGCAATGTTTTGAAAATGGTTATAGTCCAGCAAAACATTTTTAACCTGGTTCTCTATAACCTTGGCTCTTGATACTAATCTGTAACACGCCTAAAATGGCTCGCAGCGGAATATGAGTCAGGGGGCGTGTTACTTCATAGATCAACAACACAAGATATATATAGAACAACCATTAAAATTCGTAAAAATGGATACATTGGATTTTAGCAAATATCTGTTACAAAAAGACCAAAGCTTAACTTGTTCGGCATTAATAGTACAAAGATACTAGTTCATAACACATTTTCCCAAAAACATATGCAACCAAATCTTTAGCATGATATCCCAAAACATATAATCACCAATGTATCCCAGCACCTCGTGCCTATTGACCTCCTGAAAAACATTGCTTTAAAACATCAACAATAATGTTGGTGAATTCATAGGTTTAATAAATCGTATAATACAGGACTACAAGATCACCCATTTGTATGATAATGCAACAGGTGCAGACATCACATAAATGCAATTACGTTCGCCCTAAGCTCATGACACTGAAGCTTGACAATATATTGCAATGTAAAATTGCCCACAATGCCCGTATGGATGTTCTAACCCGCAACATCCCCAGTCCGACATGGTATACGTTCATTATCCGGCATACCGGCACAGTGAGCATGACTCACCCGAACGAGGATGTCAATCCCAGATAGATTTATTCATAACATTCGCGCTTACCCTCCAGGTAATTAACCAGTTCATGATAATGGGCTCAACTTGGGTTATCGCTACTTAGGCAACACGTAATCATAATATAAAATTTACCACTTGTATCCAAAGTATAAAACATACGCATGTTTTCCTCATCACCAAAAACTTATAAATCAAAATCATTTAAAACATGGGACAATGAATTCCACCTTGAGAATTTCCGGTATATCAAATAATTCACAGACAATGCGTCACGGTAACAACCGAAAGCAACCTAATCAACATAAGGGTCGTATAAGCACACGCATTTCAAAAAGCTACTAACCAATAATATAATTCTATATATCTACATCACTATCTAATCGCGTTTGTAAAAATTATATTTATAAAGTTAAAACGTTTATAAATATACCTTTAGTAAAAATGACCTAACTTTCACGTTTCAAGTCCGTTTCTGGCGTTTCTTACGGCAAAAATCGGTGCTTTTCGTATTAAGACGATGTATCAATATATGAAATTTTTAGGTTTTTGCTCCACCGATGAAAGTGACTTTTACTGTTCAAGAATCAGATATAAAATTTATTTATATAATTTTTTAGTAATCGTAAAAACCCGTAAATGTAATAACTTATTCGTTTTAAACCCGATTTTAGCGATTCCTTCGAGCACGTCTTTGCAATTAATAGGAGTATCAAAATTATCACATTTTATAATTTTGGGTCTGCTGATGAATAGTAAATTTTACTGTTCATAGTTTATAACATTACTTTTATAAACTTTAATTATCGTAAACGCCGTATTTTATTCGTTTTAGCTCCGTTTTTAGTGATTCTTTAGAGCACGTTCTCGTAATTGAAATCTCTATTTATTTATGAGGTTTACAAACATAAATATTCCTGAGATGAACAGTAACTTTTATAAAAATAGTTTTATAAAAGTATTTTTTATACCTTTTAAGTATATAAACTCGCGAAATTCATAACTTCTTTGTTATTAATTGAAAAATTACGATTCTTATCATTTTGGAATCCTAAAAATATGTACAATCTGTGAAAAATACTAAACCTTCTGTTTTAGAAGTATTTTATAACTTGCTTTTATAAAGTTTATTTTATAAAACGGGTATTAACGTAAATCGTATTTTTATCGTATCTTTCTCGTTATTAATCCATTTTTCGAGTTTCTTACCTTTTTGGAATCGTCATGAGGTGTACTATCTTTCTAAATGTAAAACCCACTGTCTTGGATTCGAATCCAAATAGTCCTTTTTAAAATCCATGTGTATACTTATTTATATAACTTGTTTTATATACTTTTCATCAAGTAAATTACCACAACTTCGTTACAAGTCTTTATATCATATGTCATACATAATATAATGTCCATTGGTTTCATAATTTGTCAAAATGTCCAAAAAATCACAAGACCCATTCGTGTAACACACTTATTTATCAAGTAACATCATAAGTATAAACTTTATGTACTAGTTTTTAATACATGAACCTTTTATACATTAATCAAAAGTGTACAAAGTTATACTTTCCATATAACATCAGTTTTACTTACCATATAACTTGAAAAAAGTCCATGAAAAAGATTAACAAGTATATTTGCCATCACTTTTACTTTGAAACTCATTAAGTAACTTTTAGAAACCCTAAATTGTACATTACAATTTTACACTAAATCAACATGGTACAATACTATTAATCTATTTTAACATGAATCATAACATCATAACATATGTACAAGTGTACAAAACAATGATCACAAGTAAAAACTCTTTTCACATGTTTAAAAGTCCTAAATGGTGATTCTTGCTATAAAGAACTAACATATCCATAAAAACTCATGAAATGAAAATATAAAGGCTTTTAGATAACCTTATGATGAATGATGATGATGATAAATACATGCTAAACCCTTGTTTAGACTTTAAACCTAAGCTTGCACACTTGAAAACACTAGTTTTCTTAGAAAACCCTAATCTTGCAAAACTTGCTTCAATACTTGTAAACCTTTAACCAACGATTGCAAAACACCTTAAGTTATCATAGGAATAATGTATGAATATGTGTATGGTCTTGTAAAATCAAACTATGGATTGTGTATAAAGGGGTGTTGATGCCGTGGGTTTTTAAGAGCCAAAAGGGAGGATAATTTGATTTTTATCAAGTGTTTTGTGTTATGTGTTGTTATCTCTCCTAGTTGCAAGACTTATAAGATATGAGTTAGTCAAAAAGGTGTACATGAAGTCATGTGAGCTCATATATGATATATTTTTGTAACTTTTAAGTATTTGGTATAAAAATGGGTATTTGTTGAAGCGTATAAAAGTTTTGGTGGTTCTAGGAATGCCTAAACGTAATCACTTTACGCAACCAATAAAAATACAATGAACAAAGTTAATAATTATCCTCAAAATAATTACTTAACACTTGCTTGATGTAAACATTTAATTGTTTGATGCCCGTTTACTTTGAACGATAATTTTTAGCTTACGCAATTTAACTTAACGCTTTAAAAGTACAAGCAAACGCGTACAACACTAAAAATAAATAACGAACCTATTGACGTCGCAAATAACCCTAAAACACGGGGTGTTATACTGACAATATTAACTGCTTTTGTGTTAGCAGTATTAACTGGTCTAACAGTATTAACTGCTGCACCAACAGTACTAAGTTTCCCTGACTTAGTTAAAATTGCTTGTGGAACAAAACTTCTTTTGGGGTGAGGGTGAGTCATTTTATTAGAAAAGTTCTTGTGATTCACCCTTCTTGAGTTGTTCCACACTGGCCTTACAACCTTTTTATCACACACATAATGTAGATGCTCAAAAGTACCACAAACATAACAAGCTTTATTAGTCATTTTAAAATCACCTCCTAGTCTTTGGGACATAAGATTATTCCAATTTTTTTGGTTCCCTCTAGGATGTTGTTTGTTATGTTTAGGAGCATCTGTTTCCCTAACAGTCTTAACAGATTTTATCTTTTCATTGCTATGTTTAATAGTATAATCTATCTCACTTTCATCATCAGAGCTCCAATCCTCAATGATTGGAGCACTAGTGTTGTTCATCCTAACAACATTAGATTTAATTGTGTTGGAAACACCCTTATTTTTAACTTTCTTATCATTACTAGGTGTAACAACAGTAGTAACATCTAAATTTTCACTTTCAACTATTTCATCCATAAATGTTAGATCAGGTTTGCGAGGTATGAAATTTCCTGTTAGAGGTGGGGGAACTTAATGATATCCCTTATCTGATCCAGACTTATCAGTTAAATTCACAAAAATTTCTACTGCAGGAGAAGCTGCAGTAGCTGCATCATATCCTAGTCCTGTTTTAAACTTGTCAATTACTTGACTTTCCAGTATGTTATTTAAAGACTTGGATGAATTTTGAAACTTCTCTAATGTTTGTTTTAACTGATCTCTTTCTTATTCTGCTTTTTCCAAATTTATTTTGTATTCATTTAAGGCATTATCTCTTAGTCTAACTTTAAGTTTTAAAACATTTATGCCCTCTTCAAACACATCCTCATTTTTCTTATAGTGAGCTAGTCTAGCTTCTACTGATTCTAAACCTGCTTTATAAGATACTGAATTAAATTGAGACTTTTTGTAATCAGAAGACAAACTATCATATTGTTCTTTAAGAGTAGTATAAGCTTTTACACATGTTTTAGAACAAGAATCTACCTCAGAATCTAAACTAGAAGAACTTCCTGAAGATGTAAATGCCATCAATGCATGGTTTATAGGTTGCTTTTATTTAGCTTGGTAGCTCCAATCATATCCTCCAATTCCATCTTGAGCTATCAAGGCATTCTGAGTAGGAGTCTCTACTGCAATAGTTCTTGTATTATTCTCTCTTGCTTTATTCTCCTGATTTCTTGGAAACCTACATTCTCTTGCAAAGTGTCCATGTTTATGACAGTTAAAGCATTCCACTTTTGACTTGTCAAAACCAACTCTTTGACCATTTATGTCAAGCTTCTTCCTTGTTCTCTTGATAAACCTTCTTGCTCTGATTGTCAGCATGACCATCTCCCATTGAAGATCCATTTCTTCCAGATCATCAGGATGAAGTTGTTCCAGATCTTCTTGAGAGAGTTGAGGAGAGTTGGGTTGACTTATAAGGAAAGAACATATCACAAAGATTATCTAGAGATATAGAGGTAACACCATTACCTTGAGTATGAGTAGTACTAACTCCATGAGCAGTATCATCTGCTTTGTTAGTGTTGTTGGTGTTATTAGTGCTGTTAGAGATAAAGGCCACATTTTGTAAATTTTGACTTGTGCTTGATGAACCTGAAAATTCAGGTTCATATATTTTCAAGTTATTATACAAGTCATCCAAGCTGATGGTTTCAATTTCCACCTTATTCCTCCAGATTAAAGCATGAGTCTTCCATTCAGATGGAAGACTTCTCAAGAGCTTTAGGTTCATATCTTCCTGGTTAATCACTTCTCCTTGGATCTCCAACTGATTGATAAGTTTTTGTAACCTATCAAAGGTTTGATCCATTGATCTGAACTTAATGCAGCAAAGTTCTTATATTGTTGTTTGAGAAGTGTCATCTGAACCTTCTTGGACTCCTTATTCCCTCTATACATTTTCTCTATAGCCTCCATTAGCAACTTTACATCTTGAAATGAGTGGAACTTCAGTTGGTCTTTGTTTAGAAGTGCCATCAACATGGTTGCTCTTGCTTTCATTTCATTTCTTCTATCATGTTTTTCTTTAGCAGTGGTGGGTTCGTACTCCTATTCAACTGTTCCAATAGTTCTTCTCAGCACTTTATTCCCATTCTTGATTACTTCCCATAGGGAGTAATTAGTCATAAGAAAATATTGTTCTATCCTCATTAGCCAGAGATCATAGTCTCCCGGGTTGAGGATAGGTAGTCTTGCAGTCATATTGTTAGTGGTAGTTCCTACCTCCATCTTATCACTAAAAAAATAGATCTTGGATGAATTAGTTGATTCTTCTTATTTAAAGCTTCACAACAAGCTCTGATACCACTTGTTGATCCCAATGAATAGATCTTTAACTCCTTAGCTTGTAAGGTTTAGTACCCTTGGATAAATCCAAAAATACTAAGAATGAAACTTTCATTGAATGATATAAACTATGCTAAATCTAGTTTATATCACTAAGAAGTATTCTCAATGAAACAGTAAAGTATGTTTTGGCACAAAGATGTAATCAACACAATAAGCTTCAATATATATTAATACGATCACTCTAACTTAGTGATAGGGTTTACAACCTTGAATCTATGAACTCTATGGAAAACTGAGATGGAAAAATTTGTTAAATAACATTATTGTTCTTTATATTCCACTGTGCTTAGTAATGTTATTTGTAAAACATATCCTAGTTGAGTCTAAACGATCTCAACAATTGGTATCAGAGCCTCGTGGCTCTCGATCTAGGATCTACAAGGTGTATTGATGTCTAATCTATGAAGAAAGAGTGGTCATGTTCTCGGTTTTTGGTGTTTGGTTCAATTCGTTGCAATTAGGGTATTCACAAATCCTAATTTAATAAAAACAGGAATGATGATCATTAATGTTTCTACTAGCTTTGGTGAGTCGATCGTTTGATTGATGATGAACCCTAGTAGGGATGCATAACACACGACATCAAGATGATAGATGCAAAGACAAGGATTAGTGACAGTTTAGCAACTGAAAAAATGTCGCTAAAAAGGTGTCGTCTGGATACTTAAAAAAAGGGTATCCTTATATGTTTTGTACCGCTCGTTGGTGGTTACTACTGACACAAGACACAATACTGCTGGTGATCATAAATATTGGTGCTTTACTGACGTTAAAAAGTGTCTCAAAAGGTATGGGAGGAAGGAGCACTTTATACTGCCAAGGGGAAGAATTAGTACTGCTGGGTATGAAGTTAGTACTGAGATCTTGTGACGCTGTCTTGGTATGAGTTGTGACGGCGTCACGTGTAATCTGTGACGCCGTCTCCAGCTTCTAAGTAGAAATTCTTGAGAGATGTTGGTGTAGGTTCGTAGTCTTGTCTGTTTCTTCTCCAAATGAGCCCAAGTCACATGTATTTCCTCCAAATGTCTTCCGAATGCAAAATACCTAAAAAGGAACGATTAAGTACCTATTTTGGGCATAAACACATGATTTAAGGGGTTAAAAGACCCCGAAAAAGTGTATAAAATTACACCTCATCAAATACCCCTACACTTGGGATTTTCTTGTCCTGAAGCAAATGGGCTTTTCTACCTAGACAATAACAATATGAGGGGTCATTTTACCTACTCTTTAAAAGTATTTCACAACACAACCTTCTAGACCTCATAATAAAAACACAAAAAGTATACACTAGCACCTCACATAAGTGTTTGGGATTCTCTCTTTCACTTGGGTTTATAATAAATTATAACATAAGGGGGAAACGGAAAATCAACACTCATTACCTGTCATAGCATATAAATTACCATAGGCTTGGTAAAGGATCAAACCTCCACCGGTAGGTGCAAGCATTATTCATTACTATCTAAGAGGTCTTTTAAAGGGTTATAGGGTGTAGGTGTAAGATAACATATAATGGAAACAGAAACGGATAGGAGCTCAATGCTCACATTTGCTAATCACTTTGGGTCGGTGTCTCATAGAAGATAAGGATAATTGTCCAAGAGATTGCTGTCTCCGAATACATTGGTTTTTGTGGTATACTTTGACTTCATGTAAATACAATATATAAGACACAAGTTTGTGGTTATTCTACTTCCGCATCAAATTGGTAATACTTAGTTTTTTCATCAGTAATCATTACATAGAGCCTACATTCATGAAATGGTTAACATACGGGTTTCAGGGAAAGCTTATTGTTAAAATGTTTAACCATTTACATACGACATTGAGGTGAAGGTTTTTACTACTGCTAGTCTTTATTACTACTGCTAGTGTGAGTTTCTACTACTTAAGTTTATTTTTCTTATTGTGCTTAATGGTGGGTAATTGAGAATTATAAGGCTGTGATTAGAAGTGTGATATTGATTTGTAAGTGTCAAGATCAAAGTTGCTTATAATCATAAGTCCCCTATTGGATTATGACAAAAAGGAGAAGAAGATGTTAACAGGTACAATTGGCAACTTATAGATCCTTGGTGTGGCATGGTACAAAGGGAAATCTACTTGAGGGGAAGTTTGTTTCATTCAGGGAGATGATTACATCTCAACTTCAGGGGAAGCTTTGGCTTTATGATGAAGTTCGTACACGACTTTGTTTGTTTTGTCATCATCAAATAGGGGAAGATTGTTGGGATTCTAGATTTGATGAGACAAAATAAATAAAAGAATGAAACAAAAGGACTAAAATTGTTATTAAAGAATTCTACAAGCTGGTGGAGAATATGTAGATTCTGGAAGATCTGCTTAAGAAGATAAAGATAACAGAAGATATTCTCTAAATATTTAAAAGATTTACTTGTCTAATGTTTATCTTCCTTTGTAAGTCTTGATCTCTCCCTATATAAAGAGATCATAGACACATAGTTTTGTGTACACAGAAAAATGTAGTCGACTAGTAAAGGTGTGTGTGAGTTCTAGGCGTGAGTTCTCTAATTAGACGCCTAGAAGTTGTATGTAGCCCCAAGGATCTTTGATCCCTGTTAGATTGTAACCGTTCTAGAATTGATCATCTAGAATTGGGGCTTGATGGAAACGTATGAATGAAAAACCTTGTTAAATAACATTATTGTTCTTTATATTCTGCTGTGCTTATTAATGTTATTTGTAAAACATATCCTAGTTGAGTCTAATTGATCTTCACACCTAGCATGTTAATAAAGCAAGAACATAGATGAATCAAACAACAAATAGACATATTGAATGATTAAATAAACCTTACTTGATTAAAACATGAGTTGGAGGAAGTACAATATGTTTTTAGGCCCTAAATTCGTCCCTAACAGCTGCTAAATGAACTAGGGTTCGTACCCTCTTTTTATTCTAAAGTTACACACTCAAAACCCTAAATTCGGGTTTGTATATATAGGAAAATCGTTGTGACGGCGTCGCGTTTTAATCGTGACGCCGTCATGAAAGAGAATATTCTAGATAATGGGCTGGGTCGTGTGCTCTGACGCCGTCTTGGAATCTCGTGACACCGTCTTGATCATCGTTGTGACGGCGTCACGTTGTATTTGTGACGCCGTCTCCAGCCACTATAGAGAAATTCTTGAGCCATGTTGGTGTAGGTCCGTAGTCTTGTCCGTTTCTTCTCCAAATGAGCCCAAGTCACGTGTATTTCCTCCAAATGCCTTCCAAATGCAAAATACCTGAAAAGGAACGATTAAGTACCTATTTTGGGCATAAACACATGATTTAGGGGGTTAAACGACCCCGAAAAAGTGTATAAAATGACACCTCATCAAATACCCCTACACTTGGGATTTGCTTGTCCTCAAGCAAATGGGCTTTTCTACCTAGACAATAACAATATGAGGGGTCATTTTACCTACTCTTTAAAAGTATTTTACAACACAACCTTCTAGACCTCGTAATTAAAAGCACAAAAAGTATACACTAGCACCTCACATAAGTGTTTGAGATTCTCTCTTTCACTCGGGTGTATAATAAATTATAACATAAGGGGGAAATGGAAAATCAACACTCATTACCTGTCATAGCATATAAATTACCATAGGCTTGGTAAAGGATCAAACCTCCACCGCTAGGTGCAAGCATTATTCATTACTATCCTAAAGAGGTCTTTTAAAAAGGGTTATGGGTGTGTAGTGTATAGCTAAACATATAATGGGAAACAAAAAAGGATGGGAATACATTGGTGGCTTTGGGGTATTTGGAGTGGAAGGGATAGCTAATTAATTACATAATACACTTTGGTTTGGGTTGCTAACCAAGACAAGCACGAAGATATACAAACTCTACACAGCTCTACATCAATCTCTTCTTTTCTTTCTAATTTTTTTGAATAACATAATACATCACATGGGGTTTATAATACGTACCCCTACACTTGAGCTTGTTACATGCCGATAATTACAAACAACTAATGACCCGATTTGAGGTGGATCAAAATAACATAGAGATCATTTAACAAACATATAGAGGTATTGACTTAACTTTTCTTCCCCATTCTTTCGTGAAATAAATACTACCATGAATCTCAATCATCCCAAAACAATATTTACAAGGATAAGGACTTAGCAACCGTGTACTCGATAATTAACTTGGGTTTAAACACAATAATGTCCTAAAAATGAGTACATATAAGGAAGGTCTAAAGGCTTTATGGGTGTAACGATTGGTTTAAGGGTGGCAATGCTCTTCATTAATAGTCCGGATTAACCAGAAAATTATGAGAACCGTAAAAAAGGATAGGCTCGGAGGGTTGTACTAGGGGTATCCTGCACTAAAGGTGAGTGCATGGCAAGGGTGTGGGATAGTTATATGATCGGTGTGACCATCATAACAATTACATGTTTAAAACATGGGTTAATCCTAATGCCTCTTATCAAGCAAATCCTAATACTTACTATGCGGTCTCGGGATGCATCACAAAAATAAGTTCTAGAATTTAATATGCTACCGGTACACTCAAATGAATTTTACTAACACCAGGCATTCCAGAAAAGACGACAAGGCAATGCATACATGGCCGTAACGACAGAATAGACATGCACGCCTGCAGATCAACCTTAACTCGAACCAGGTAAAAGATAAAAACATCTTTGGTTTTACTAACGATGGGTACCCGAATCCCTAAATATCTACGGCAAAACTCGCATTTTTGGGGTGAATTCTGTAGGGTATTGGTGCTATTCATATAAAATCCTTTCCATGAGACTCTATTTAAGAACTTGGGTTTTCGTCGGTATGTGTCATAAAAAAATTTAAATTTGGGTAAAAATCACCTCTTATGCTATGTTTTGATATATTACCCATCATTTTAAGGAACAAAGCAAATGACAAATGAAAGAATAGTTTTAAGGCTTATTTTCCCCCTAAACTTAAGTTTGAACATTGTCCCCAATGTTCTATTAAAAGTACCTCCCACGTTGAAACGAATAAGGGAAAAGAAAACAAGTAAATAGAAACAGTACTATCCCCTGGTTGCTCATAATTGAGAAGAAACATACGAATGACTTGTTAAATTCATTCCTCTACGAGAATCATCCAATGAAACATCCTAAGAACTTTCCACGAGTCATGCAGACCCGTGCGTTGCACACGGCTTGTGTCAATTTTTTTTTGCATGGTGTGCGTATAATGGTCGCTTGCATCGTGATTTTGTCGAATGTTGATTCCTTTGTTGGATGGGTTATTACCCATACAATTGTAGTGGGGTATTTGAGTTTGACGTGAACGTTTGATCCCTGTATAAAGCTGTCTTTAGATTTGCGGTATCTAAGATGGGCACGTCAATTTAATAGCTGTGATTTTGTTAACTGTAACTGGGGGCGTAACGTATTTCGTGACGGTCTACGGTATGTTCCATTTTGAGAATGTTCAGTGCAAATGTGTCGTAGTAACGGTCGTTTGCGGAAAACTCACAAAATAAGTTACCAACTACTCATTATTAATTGCATCCATTTCATTTTCTACAAATTAGTGCTACACAAATTTTATTATGGTAAACTGATTGCTAGAAATCTTTTCAAAGAAGCAACTATGTATCTTTGGTTAGAGCATCCATAGTGCTTCGGTCGAGCACTCGGTATAGCCTTCTTGACGACACATACACTCAAAGAAAGAGAGGAGTCGGCCTTATTTTCGATCGAGTCGTGGTGTATGTTTGTGTGTGTGAATATTTTATTAATTGATTTTTGTGGGACATATTTTAAGTGATGTCTCGATTATTCCATTACACTAATTCGATCATAAAGTTTTTGTAAAGACAAAAAGCTGATGTAGCAATGTTGGTCTCGATCATGAAGTAGGTCGCGTTACGGGTAGTCTACTTTGTTAAGAGAAGATTTTTTTTCTTTTCTTTGAATGATAGAAAATGAGCAAGCAAAAAACAAAATTGAGATGATTTCGCTGCTCAAGTTTTACGAAGGATCAGTATCAACTATCAAGTTACTCTCTCCGTCTCAAAATTATTGTTCCCTGTTGATTTTTCAAGTCTTTTTCTTCCAACTTTGACCTTAAATATTTTTGTATGTGTTATATAATAGTTGATGATAATTATAACAATGAAAATACATTTAAAACCAATCAATTCATATATTTTTCATTAGATATTATAACACAAACAAAAATATTTACGGTCAAAGTTGGAAGAAAAAAACTTAAAAAGTCAATAGAGGATAATAATTTTGGAACGGAAGGTGTTAGGATTATGAAAAAGACTCGGTCACCCCTGTGTATCGTTTAGTATAGCATAGCTCGTAGTTAGAAAGTAAGCGTATGGTTTTCGGTATTGGGCCGGGTCTTTTACCCAAGTGTAAGCCCATACCCAAGCCCATAATGCTCACAAACACTTGTATATAAACCCCTTCCCACCCATGGGAAGGGGTTGGTTGTTCATTTCAAGCTAATACATTATCTTGCACTTTCTCTCTCTAGAAAGACCACTTTCTCTCTCTAAGATAAAGTAGCCAACCCATCATCTCTTGCTTGTGTTATGATATCATGTATACTACAATTGGTATCAGAGCCCATGGGATGATTAGCTAGATTGTGTGTGCGTTTTCTTGGTTAGTTTAGATCAAAAGTTTGGTTTTAGAAGGTTTATGGTCTTATTCTTGACACTCTTTGATTCTCATGTTTGTGATGTTAAAGTTAGTGTTTTTATAGTTGTTATAACATTCTAGGACCAAGTTGTGCAAAAGAAACCAAGTGAAAACGTTCAAAAGGGTGATTTTTAGGGGTTTTTTAGGTGAAAACGTTCGTATTCTCGTCGTTGCGTTTTGACCTTCTGAGACATTCTTGGTTGCGTTTTGGGTGAAGAAAGCACATTGCGTTTTGATCGTTGCGTTTTGATCATTGCGTTTTGACCTAGAGGTTGCGTTTTGGTCATTGCGTTTTGGTCGTTGCGTTTTGACTAGGGAAGACTCTGCCCAATTTTTTAATTGGTTGCGTTTTGATCAAATCTCAATGTTGCATTTTGATCAAACCTCAAGATTCGTCATTGCGTTTTGAGAATTCTTCACTGCGTTTTGACAAAGCTTCACTGCGTTTTGATCAAATCTCAATATTCCTCACTGCGTTTTGACAAAACTTCAATCAACATTAAGCTAAAATTAATTCAACCAAACCAAAT
>BQNB010162887.1:3215-14506 GCA_026074375.1 Tanacetum coccineum | reverse complement strand
CTAGATTTTTCTTTTGATCCTTTTTCTTTTGATTTCTCACTTCTCATCTTTATAAGTATCTGACCAATTATGAGATCTTCATCTTCAATAATAGTTGTTGTTGTTGGCGGAGTACTTGGCTCACTAGTACTAACAGATACACCAGCAGTAGTAATTGGTACACTAACAGTAGTAACATCAAATTCATGATCATACCTCCCCTGAGTCTCTTCATCCTCTTGAACAAATGAAATCCCTTCATCTTGGTCTAATTTAGCTATATTCCTCCCCTGTTTAGATGCATCCTCCTGATCACCTAAACTTTTATCTGCAGAAGACTTTATCCTGACTTTGAATAACCTACTCTTGAGTTGTGGAGTTCTTGCCTTTTTCTTCGTTTCTAATTTCTTGACTCTCTTCTTTAGACTAGTAATCTCCAAATCCTGAGTAGTCTTGACATTCTCTAAGGCAAGAACCCTGTCAGACAATTTTGTACAAATTTCCATCAATTCCATAATTTTCAGTCTGTCCTCCCTACTTCTAGGTGTGTTAACTCTTGAGAGAGGTGGATCATTGGACTGTTTAGACAACCACTCAAACCTAGTTTGAGCAGGTTTATCCCCTAATATGGTATCTTGGCACCTTGGACCACTACCTGAACTAGTTCCCTGAGGAATAGGCTCATTAAGTGTTGCCATGGATTGGATCCTAATTATGTTACCACTGTCCTGCTATGTATCTAAGCTAGCAGCAGTAGTGGCAGCCCTTTCTATACTGTCTCCCCTCTCCTCATAGACAGTCTCATCTGCTACAAGGGTAGTAGGTCTACTAGACTAAGATATCTCAGTGGTCTTTTGGTTTTCCTATGTTTGTGAGTCTTTTGGGGTTATGATGATGATGCAATAATAGGGATTGATTCAATATTAGATGGTGAAGCAGTAGTAGGTGTGTGTTGGGGTTCAATGGGTTGTCCTGAACCTTTACCCACGTCTGCTTGAGGTTGTATCAACATAGTAGCAAATAATGGTGTAATTGTGCCTAAGAAATCTTTTCCTTGTCATGTTTGCAAAAACCTTTTTAGTATGAGAAGGTGTATCATATTTATCATTAAAAATTAGTGTAAGATTTTCAATTTGATTATTCAAAAACAGTTGTAAAAAACTTGGAGACATTAAAAACATTTTAGAATTTGGATCCATGTTTCTTAACATACCATCAAAAATTAATTTAGAAAAATTAAAATTTTGATTCTTAGCCAAACATATAACTGCAGATGCAATATTTATACCAAATTCATTGCAAGCAGTTGATTTTGAACTTAAACATTGCAAGATGGTATGCATAAGATACTTCCATTGAGGGGAAAAATAAGATTTATAAAAAGTAAGTTTATCAGAAAGATTCTCATATCCCATCAATTGAAGGTTTTCAAAAAATTTAGTATTTATGAGACAAGCAATACCATCCTCATCATTAAATTAAAGATCTCTCCTCATAGATGATTTTGATATTACTATTGTCTTGCCATCAACTTTGGCAAGTATTTGTCTTTCATTATTGACTATCTTGATCTTTGAAGTAGACCAAAACTGCTCAATATTAGACACATAGATAGTTGGACTTACAGTTAAGGCATATCTGATAGGGCTAGCATTCAGAAAGTCCACTATCTCATCAAAATCAGCATGCTCTGTGGATTTTTCTAGGTAAGCGATCATGTTGTGTGAATCAACAAATTTTAGAGCCTCCATGAATGATAATTGTTGAAGTCGGTGATGAAATTGAGTTTGGGTTTGTAATTTAGAGAGTATTAGAAGATTAATAATGAATATGGTGTGATCGTATACGCTTAAATAGGTAATAAAGAAAACCTATACAGCGAAGTCTTCCATTTTATCGTCAAAGAATACCCTCCGAGCAAAATTGTAACTTCAATGTAACCTAGCATAGTAAGTAGCCTGGCAGCACAACTTTTGCCGAGGCGTAACTGAACTTTCGCTTAGCAGTACTAACCTTTCTGCTTAGTAGTTACTGACTTTTCGCGCCAGGTCAATACGAAGTAAGGCCCAGCTAACATTAACTTTATAATGTTACCAGTTTTAACCTCAATTTCATCTTAGCAGCTTTTGCACTCCATTCCAACCATCCTTTTGTATAATCCCCATTGCATTTTAACACAATTAACCAAACCCTTAATCAATGATACTTCAGGGGTTTTAGGCATTTTAATACTTGCATGCAGATATTGAAATCTACTAACATCAAATGCCCTTCTATGAGTAAATCTGCAACATTAAGATAAGTGTGAATCTTGATCAATTTGAATTAAATCTCTTCTTATAGATACCCAGATAAAGTGATGTCGAATCTTAATGTGCTTAGCCTTTGAGTGAAATAATTGATTCTTACTATGTCAGATGATGCTATTCATTGTCAATAAAAATCTTGTGTTCATAAAGTTGTTCCATATCAAGCAATCGATTTGATCCAAAAACTAGTCCACATCAGTTTGATGCCGCTAGACATACTCTGCTTCAGGGTAGTAAAGTTGGCCAATGACTAGTTTGCTTCTTGCATTTCCGCATAATAATCAATTTGCTTCCAAGAAACTGACTACCCTCCTATTGTGAATTTCTTGTATAAAACCTTGCCACTAGCATAGCACTGTCAGTATAAGATTCCAAAATCAAATGGCGAGATCCTTAGGATACTAAAGGCCCAATTTAGGTTGAACCGTTCAATATCTAAAGATTCTTTCACTCATGAAATGAAAACTTTAGGTGTGACTTAGAAATCTTGCACAAGCACATACAACAAACATTATATCAGCCTTGAATATGTTAAATACATCAATGAGCCAATCATTGATCTATATAAGGTGTTTTGAACATCAACATATTTCAGCATTTTCATCCTTCATCAAAGGCTTTGAGGTCTCCATAGGTGTACCTTGCTGTCTTCAACAGATGAAAAACTAAAACTCTTCAAAATTTCCATACCACATACCTTGTCCTTGACTGATGAAAATTTCCAGCATCTTCTGTGTCACTTGTAGTCCTAAGAAGAAAGTAAGATCACCCATAGAGCTCATATGGAACTTCTTATGCATTAATTTCTCAAACTCAGTGCATAAACTCTTTTTAGTAGATCCAAAAATGATATCATCTACATATACTTAAACTAGTAAAATATCACCTTTGACTCTTTTAACGAACAAAGTCTTATCTATTGTCCCTCTTTGAAATCCATTGTCCAATAAATAGGTTGATAAAGTCTAATACCAAGATCTAGGAGCTTGATACAGACCATATAATGCCTTTTCTACCTTATAAACTCTATCAGGGAACTCTGGATCTTAAAATCCTAGAGGTTGACAAACGTAAACTTCCTCTTCAATCTTGCCATACAGAAATGCACTCTTCACATCCATCTGGTACACAACAAAGTCTTTAAATAAGGCATAGGCTAAGAACAGCATAATTGCTTCAATCCTAGCAACTGGAGCAAAAACCTCATCATAATCTATTCCTTCTTCTTGAGTGTAACCTTGTGCAACTAACCTAGCCTTGTTCCTGATTACAATGCCTCTTTCATCTTTCTTGTTCCTGTACACCCATTTAGTACCAATGGCTCTTTTGCTATATGGTAAATCCACCAAGGTCCAAACCTGTTGTAACTTGAACTAAAGAAGCTCTTCTTGCATAGCTTCTATCCAGCTTGGATCTTTTAATACTTGGATTACCTTTTTGGGCTCTGCTTGTGATAAGAAACATGCGAACAAACAATTTTGAAAATATTTGTGGTTGGTCCTCTATTGCACTGAACTAAACATACCATGTTCAGTCACACTCTTTGTCATCCTTCTGGTTTGAGGTGTTGAATGTAAATCTCTAATGATTTGTTTAAATGGATGATCCTTGTGAATCCTGGTAGTTGAAATAGGACTGACGGGCATGAATGTAGCCAAATTGTTCATGTCAGCCTCTACACCAACACCTTCATCTTCTGAATAGACAATCTCTTCCAAATTAGGCATATTAGGATCATCAGCACATCTATAGACTGTATTCTCATCAATAGCATTATCTTCTATGCTAGCAGTATTAACAGTTAAACTAACAGTGTTAATATTGTTAGTACTGTTAACACTTTCATCCTGCTCTTGATTAACTCTTGGCTCCTCTATATTTGGCACCTCACTATCTTTATTCTCTAGATGTCCAACATCCTTATTTTCCTCCTCCCTTGATGGTTCGAATCCAGCATCAGGAGAATCATTTGAACTAGAAGAGAATAGTAGATCTTGAGTCAAAAATGGTAGCAGTATGTAATTTTTGCCAGGTACTATCTCCATTCTAACTTTACCTGCATTTTTACATGATTTTGTACATGCAATACCATTAGATTGATTCCCTGCAACAACTGGCTCATAATTTATAGATTTTGTCAGTGTGTCAATATCAAAAAGCCATTCTGGTCCACTCCCTGCAACATTAGATTTATTTTTAAGAAAAGTAATATGCAAGGTCTCCTCTACTATTCTGGTTCTACTGTTAAATACTCTAAAGGCTTTGCTATTCATAGAGTATCCAACAAAGAATCCCTCATCAGCCTTCCCATCAAATTTACCTAGGTGATCTAAGGTATTAAGAATAGTAACAGGACACCCAAATAGTATCATGAAGCGTAAGGCATGTTTTCTACCTAGAAAAAGTTTATAAGGGGTCTTGTTGTGAGGCTTAATTACTAATACCCTATTTTGTACATAACAAGCAATATTAACTGCTTCAACCCAAAAGGTAGTAGGTAACTTTGAATCAGCTAGCATAGTCCTAGCAGCCTTTATTAGTATTCTGTTTTTCCTTTCAGCTACTCCATTTTGTTGTAGAGTCCTAGCAATACTAAATTCTCTCTTAATCCCTTTCATCTCACGGAACTGATTCATTTCCTTATTCTTAAAAATAGTTCCATTGTCATATCTGATTATTTTGACTTTTGTGATTTATTTGCTTTTCTAATCCTATTATAAAAGCCTTAAGGATTCTGCTAGTCTCATCCTTAGTTGCTAAAAAGAAAATCCAACTAAATCTACTAAAGTTATTTGTGACAACTAGGCAGTACATATTTTTCATTATACTCTTTACAAAAGTTAGACCAAATAAATCCATGTGCAACATCTGTAAAGGTTGGCTGATTTAGCTCACAGTTTTGGTCTTACAAGAGGCTTTATGTTGCTTTCCTTTCTGACAAGCAACACATGTGTGATCATTTCCAAAAAATTTAGAAGGTAAACCTCTTACAAGATTTCCCTTCACAAGTTTGTTCATAGTTTTGAAATTTATATGCCCAAGCCTTCTATGCCAAAGATTAGATTCATCTAACGTGGCCTTTGCAAAGAGACAAGTTAGACCTCCTGAAGGAGCAACATTCTTTAGGTCAACACTGTACATGTTGTTCTTTCTGGGAACTCTAAGTAAGACTTGATTTTCATCAAGTATCTTAAAGTCATGAGACAAAACAACACATTCAATGTCTGTAAAAAGAACATTGTTCTTCTTGTCACATATTTGTGAGATATTAAAAAGGTTAAACTTAAACTCTTTAACAAAGTACACATCTTCAAAATCTAATTTACCTGTCCTGATTTTACCTTTACCAATGATTTTACCTCCTTTGGTACTACCTCCAAAGGCAACAAATCCACCATCAATTTCTTTATAATCTGAGAGGTAGGACTTGTTTCCAGTCATGTGCCTAGAGCATCCATTGTCAATGACTCTTTTTTCCTGCAATTCTAGATGTGGATTGCCCTGCACAAAAAGTAAGAGAATCAAGCTCTCTTGGGGATCCAAGCCATTACATACTTGGATCTGCCTTGTACATCAACATAGTCAAATCTTTTAAAGTTTATTGATGCACCATTGTGTCTGGAGACATGATCTAAAACTTTTTATTTTGGTCTCCAAACGTAACATGCTGAGGCCTTAACAGCATTAGCCTCACTTACTACTGCTTTTGGCCTAACAATAGTAACATTACCCCTAACAGTATTAACCTTTTCATTGAGATTATTATTCTTATTTGTTGTAAACTTGTTAAATGGACTTCTAACATGTGAATGTGCTCTATTAAAAACATTTGATGCTGGCCTTGCACAGTTCACTGTTGGTCTTGAGTAAGCAGTATTAATTGGTCTGGCAGTATTAACTGATACTGCTACTCTTGAAGAGTTTTGCCTAGCAGTATTAAGTGTTTTAAGGCCAGATTTCATTAAAACTGCTCTTGGAACAAAATTTCTTTTTAAATGAAGGTGAGTCAATATTTGAGAATTTTGGTGATCTACCCTTCTAGCATTGTTTCATACAAGTTTTTCTGCCATTTTCTTTTCGTAGAAATCACAATCTTTAATCAAATGGTTAAAACTGCCACATACATAGCAAGCTTTATTTTTAAACTCAAAATTACTTCCTAATTTCTGAGTCATTAAATTATTCTAGTTTCTCTGGTTACCTCTAGGACTTTGACTGTTTTTTCTAGGATATTTAGCTTGCTTATTGTTCTCTACCTTCTTAACAGATTCTCTAGGTGATTTCACATAGATTTAACAAATTCTACTTTAGTAAAACTAGATTTTCTCTGTTTAGACTTAAACTCCGTTTCATTCTCATCCTCACTGTCAGATATCCAATCTTTAATAAGTGGTTCACTAACAGACATAGGTTTTAACTCACTAGTCTTAGCTTCACTTGTTGCAACAGCAGGCACACTAGTTACAGATTCACTAAAAACATAATCATCCTCATCAGCAAGTACCAAGTCAGATTTAGGGGGCATGAAGTTCCTAGTATATGGAGGGGGAACAGCATGATACCCTTCACCTATTTTGTACTTATCATTCACCTGACTATCAAACACTTGACTATCAACCACTTGACTATCATACCCTACACCAGTCTTGAACTTATCACTTACTTGAATCTCTAATAGTTTTCTTAGATTCTTAGATGAATTTTTAAACTTTTCTAAGGTAAGTTTTAAATAATCTCTTTCTTTTTTAGCTTTTTCAAATTTCTCTCTAAGCTTTGTTAGAGCATTATCTCTCAACATAACATCAAGTTTTAAAATCTTTATCTCCTCTTCAAAAACAGCCTCATTCTTTTTATAAACATCTAGTCTAGCCTCTACAGATTCTAAACCTGCTTTATAAGCTCTTACATTTAATTGAGACTTATTAAAATCTTTTGTCAGATTATCATAATATTCTTTGAGAGTTTCATAAGATTTTAAGCATGCTTTAGAACAAGTAGATACCTCAGAATATGAGCTTGAAGAACTTGAAGAAGTATAGGCTATAAATGCAAAGTTTGTAGGTCCTTCTTCATCTTGTTCACTCCATTCATACCCTAATCCATCTTGAGCCACCAAAGCTTTTGTCTTTCTTGTTTCCAAAATGGCCCCTTTTATTACAGTTATAGCATTCCACCTTTGATTTGTTAAACCCAATGGTCTCAAAACCTTTGGCACTAATCTTCCTTCCAGTCTTATTTAGGAATCTTCTGGCTCTCATGGTCAGCATAGCCATCTGCCACTTTAGATCCATCTTTTCTAAGTCATCAGCATCAATTTGTTGTAAGTCCTCATTATCTAATTATGGAATGTTAGATTGGTTTGCAAAGAAAGAATAGATCACAGCATCAGTCATACTATCAGTATAGGCAGAGTTAGAACCATGTGCTTGATTAGTACTGCCAGAGCTGTTGAAAGACATAAAAGCCATATTTTGTGAGTTTTAGCTTGAGCTTGATGACCCTTTAACTTCAGTTTCATAAATCTTCAGATTGTTGTATAGGCCATCCATGCTCAAAGTTTCTAAATCAGGTTTGTTTCTCCCGATCAAGGTATGAGTCTTCTATTATGATAGGAGACTTCTTAAAAACTTCAGATTCATATCTTCTTGAAATATAGTTTCACCCAGAATCTCTAGCCGACTGATAAGATTTTGAAGCCTATTATAGGTTTGATCAAGTCCTTCTGAGCTTGATCCATTGAAATTCTCATAATGTTGCTTTAGAAGTGTCTTTTGATTTTTCCTTGAATCCTTATTACCTCCAAACCTTTTCTCTATAGCTACCATCAAAGACTTGGCACATTTGTAGGTGTTAAACTTTAGTTGATGTTCATTTGGAAGAGCCATCAAATATGTACCTCTTGCCTTTAACTCATTCTTCCTTGCTAACTTTTCTTCTGCAGTTGTAGGAGGATATGGTTTCTCAATACCATCAACAGTTCTCTTTGGTAGAGGTGAGTCACCATTTACTATTACTTCCCAAAGAGCATAATCCATCATTAGGAAGTACTGTTCTATCCTCATTTTCCAAAGCTCAAATTCGTATGGATTGAGCATTGGAAGTTTTGCAGCAACAACCATAGGTGCAGATACTGACTCCATGTTTTTACAAACAAATAGATCTGGTATGTGCAGATTGTTTCTTCTTATTTAGTGTTTCTCAACAAGCTCTGATACCACTTGTTGATCCCACTTGAATAGATCTTGCTTAGATTGTAAAAGGCTTATTTGTATTGAATAAATCCAAGACAACTATAGTAGAAACTTTGATTGAATATATCAAAGACTATGCGGAATCTAGTCTATGATACCAAGAAGAATAAACAATGAAACAGTAATAAGTAAGATTGTATAATATCAAACTTTAAGCCTTAATATATTAATACGAACACTCTTGATAGTGTTAGGGTTATACAAAACCTTGAAGCTATAAATAACTGTATGTAAAGATGAGATATCTAAACTAATTCCTTAGGGTCTCCTTTTATACACCAAGGAACCCTAATGGGCTTACAACGCATTTTCTATACATACATATCTTTTCCTAAAATATCTCATTTTTATCACATAAGCAGTACTAACATATACACTAACAGTACTAACTTATAACTAATAGCAGAAACTCTTCTAGCAGTAGTAACTAATACTAGCAGTAGTAACTTTACAACTAGCAGTAGTAATAACTTAGAATATTTCCTGCAGTCTTCACTAGCAGTAGAAACTATAACCAGCAGTAGTAACTTTCATAACTAGCAGCAGTAACTTCAACAGCACTAAGATGTCTTTTAATCCCAATAATCTTCCCCTAAACTTGATGTTCACCTTCTAAATCTTTAAGTTTCTTGATTAAAAGCTTTCTATTTACTAGGAGGATGTATCCAAACACTCTTCCATTTCTTAAGATGTAATCTTGTAAATCTGAGAAGTTCATAAGCCATTTACACTCATGATCAACTTTTAGCTTCCCACTCAACATTCTTGATAGGATAATTTTTTCAACCATTACATGAATAGTAATTCCAGTATGCATCAATAATACATGAACTCCACATGAATCATATAACCTCCAGCTTATCATTGTGTAGTCTTGTTGAGCTTTCCAGGTTTCATCTTCCTTACTTGGTTCAAATAAAGTTATGAGATCTCCCCAAAGTAATCTGTCATATCCTTTTGGACTTGTTGTCTCAAATCTTTCCTTTACCAGCCTGTATAGATCTAACACATCTTGTTTGTCAAAATCATCAAGCATTACAGTGAATATCTTGTAAAATTTAGTACTTCCATCAGCCCTGATGATCTCATAATACATCTTGTCTTCTGTTAGAATGTGTGTCTTCCAGTCAACTATTGGATATTTTGTAGCTAATGATTCAACATTGATAGCTTCATCATCTATTGGAACTATCTCTAAATAAAGTTTAAGTTCTACCTTTTCTGCATCATCCTTTAGCTTTTGTCTCTTGACACTTTCTTCATCAAGTTCTTTTTTTGTTCTCTTCTTACTTCCTTCTGCCTGGCTTTTACTTCCTTCTACCACCTCTGAATCCAGAGGAACAAATGAATCTATCCACTTCATAGCATTGTCGAATAACATTTGAATTTCTTCAAAACCTTTGTTCTTCAACTGACTATGCTTGTAATTAGCCATATTTTTTAAATAAGTACACATTTGATTCCTCTTTTGAGCTTTGGTTGGTGGTTTTCTTCTGATCTCTTCAGCTCTAAGCTTTTCAAAGTGCTTCTTCCTTTTGTCCATGAGCTCTATAAATAGTTTTGATCTTTCTTTAATGGTTAACTCTCTTTGTTCTTCTGCTTGTAGTATCTGAGCTAACCCATAATCTGCCTCCATCATAGCTTGAGTATTATCCATTGAAATTAAGTTAGCCTCTTATTCTCTTTGTTTTGCTAGCTTTTCCTCTTCTTCTAATTCAGCCTCTAATTCTTCTACAAGTCTTTTAGCCATTTCTTCATCAAATTTGATATGATCCTTCTTCTTTGATGGCTTTTCAGGTTCAATCATTTTAGATTTTCCCTTGTCTATTGGATCATGTTGTGAAGGAGGTATTGGTTGTCTTGTTCTAGACTCACTAGGTTCTTGTATAGTTACTCCTTTTGTTGGTCTGAGATCAGTTTCACTGGATACTCCTTTTTTCCTTTAATCTTTATTTTAATTTCTCTTTTGATTTCTCACTTTTCGTTTTCATAAGAGTCTAAGCAATTGTGAGATCTTCATCTTTAATAAGAATTGTTGTTGTTAGAGGAGTACTTGATTTAGCAGTACTAACAGATACACCAGCAGTAGTAATTAGTGTACTGGCAGTAGTAACATCAATATCATGATCATACCTCCCCTGAGTCTCTGTATCCTCTTAAACAAATGAAATCTCTTTATCTTGGTCTAATTCAGCTATATTCCTCCCCTGTTTGGATGCATCCTCCTGATCACCCAAACTTTTATCAGCAGAAGACTCTATCCTGACTTTTAATAACCTCCTCTTGAGTTGTGGAATTCTTGCCTTTTTCTTCTTTTCCAACTTCTTGACTCTCTTCTTTAGATTAATAATTTCTAAATCCTGAGCAGTCTTGATATTCTCCAAGGCAAGAACTCTGACAGATAATTTGGTATAAATTTCCATGAATTCCATAATTTTCAGTCTGTCTTCCCTACTTCCAAGTGTGTTAACTCTTGAGAGAGGTAGATCATTGGACTATTTAGACAACCTCTTAAACCTAGTTTGAGCAGGTCTGTCCCCCAATATGGTATCTTAGCGCCTAGGACCACTACTTGAACCAGTCCCCTGTGGAAGAGGCTCATTAAGTGTTGCCATGGATCGGGTCCTAATTATGTTACCACTGTCCTGCTCTGCATCTAAGCTAGCAGCAGTAGTGGCAGCCCTTTCCATACTGTCTCCCCTCTCCTCATGGACAGTCTCATCTGCTACAAGGGTAGTAGGTCCACTAGACT